>OOFB01030384.1:19548-33239 GCA_900323305.1 Trachyrincus murrayi
TTCACACAAATAAGGCAATCTATCTTTCAGTCGATACAGCGATCTATCAATAAATCTGTCTATAATTGCCTTTTTTTTGAATAATGAAAAACACATAAGCACGCACGTACGAGCGTGCACATGCACGCACACGCGCGCACACACGAGCGTGCACATGCACGCACACGCGCGCACACACGAGCGTGCACATGCACGCACACGCGCGCACACACACACACACACACACACACACACACACACACACACACACACACACACACACACACACACACACACACACACACACACACACACACACACACACACACACACACACACACACACACACACACACACACACACACACACACACAGTGTTCCCTGTCCTAATGAGTCCCTCTGAACCCAGAACCAAAGAGTTGTCCACAGTTGGTTGTTAAAAACACAAAAGAAGAAAAAAAATTGCCAGAGAGAGCATGAGTACCGCTTAACAGTTTTAATTTCCTGCTGAAATAAAACCCACTCTTCATAAAGAAAAACTAATTCACAGGACATCACATTATGCTACGATCCTGGTTAGAATTGTGGTGTAAACAATGCTACCCTGAACCAAACAGATGCGTGCCATCGTTACAGTAATAAAAGAACGAATATTGCATTGTTCCAAACCATTAACAAGCAATAAACACAAACACACAAAATTGCACAATCATTTCAGTGCCCGTAAACTGCACTGGTTTTGCTCCTCAGAAGAGCTCTGTGGATTGTTCCAAGAGGTATAGCAGGTGTGTTTCTCTCACGAGGGTACGAGTCTCTCTCTTTACATCGCTGCCTCTTGAAGGTATTTCAAGCCCTGCTGGCACATGGCTCCCTTAAGTTATTGTCAGGCAGGTTTGCATGGTTTTGAAGTGGTCTTTAACTAGACATTTTTCAGGCTTGGATCAATCCAAAAGCTGTCTGCATGACGTGCTCTTACTCAATGCTCACTTCTCTTTGAGACAAAACAAAACAAGCCCCTTTTCACATGGCGTTGTTCTCAGCATGGAGATGCCATTGCAGCCATGTCTTCTCTCCCCTGCCAGTGAGTACAAATAATAAAGACATTCACCTATAGGATGGCGATGTAGACAGAGAGTCAGAGTGTCAAGGCACATGGAAAGATATTTTTAAAGAAAACATTCCCGTTATAATCGGCCGAGCCACCAGGTTTGTCCACCTGTACAGCAGCTTTGTAAGGGCGTAGGCTTGTTGGCAGGTATGAAACGCTGACAGGTCGCTGGATGATCTTCCAAACTGTGGCACACAATGATTGCACAAAAAACAACAATAAATATATTATTATATACATATATGTGTGTGTTTTATATGTACATATATATATATATATAATAGTGAATGAATTGTTGGGGTTGATATGTGCAGCTCTTTGTGTCCATATTGAAACTATCGCTCTGCTGTGATCCACATGCAGGTTGATCTGAGCTACTTACCCCCAGGGCCCGCCGCCGTTCTCCAGTCCACTGCTGGTTCACAGAGAGGCCACTAGACAACATAGTGTGCGGCTGCTGCTGGGATGTATTGTAGTCCAAGTCTTAAAGGTGGAGGGCTACGTAGTAGCGCGCTGATTCGGTGCACCACGGCTCGACATGCATGATAACATGCACACTAGCTTACTTGCTGCTTAAGGTAGTCGACTTCCACTGCTACTTGTGGGTCCTGTGGTGACTGTATAGTCCAATGCCTGATGCATACTGTCTGCCACAGACAGGGTATGTGAAGGCCGACACATGGCACAGACATGGGCATCTTTCTTCTTTGCCTTTTAGCCAGGATGTCCTCTTCTCCTCCGCATGTCGCACTCCGCGGTGGCAGAGTAGGCGCCATGTGGAGCGGTCCCCCCAGGGAAGAAGGATTCATCCCACACTTCTTCAGTGACGTCTCTAGATGGTCTGACCGCCTGCGGAACCACGGCCTAGTTGAAGTTCACCATGTTCCTGGGCAGAGGTTAGCTGGCATTCTGATGGCATGGCCAAGCCACCTCAGCTGATGTTGCATGATGGTCGCCTCTATGCTGCTACAGTTGGTTCTCTGTAGGACCAGGGAGTCTGGCACACGGTCTTGCCAGGTCACTTTCAGGATGCGCTGAAGGCACATAATGTAAAAGGACTCAAGCTGCTTCAGGCGGCGGGTGTAGACGGTCTATGTCTCACAGCCACACGTGTGGAGATGCAGACTGCCTGGTACACTGCAACTTTGGTGTGTAGATGTAGGTTGCTGTTGCTAAAGACCCTTCTCCTCAGACGCCCAAAAGAGGATGAAGACTGCTTTATCCGATTTTGAATGTCCTAATCGATGCTGCAGTCTTCAGACAGGATGCTTCCGAGGTACTTGACGTCTGGAACTGTAGCAAATGGAGAGTCTCCAATTGAGAAGACTTTCTGTTTCTGTGGGGATTCTGAAAACAACTGACAAAGGACCTCTGTCTTGGATGTATTAACAGATAGTCCCATTCGGCTGTGTGCTAAGCAGCTGTAAGAACAGCTTCTGGCATAAGGGCACAGTCATTGGCATACTGAAGCTCCGGAATACGCATCAACTGGAGCTTTGTTGCAGCTTGGCGCCTCCTGATGTTAAAGAGGTTCCCATCCAGCCTGAGGTTAAACAGGTTCCCATCCAGCCTGAGGTTAAACAGGATGGTTGATTGATGCCAGGGCGTGTCCACTCTGTGGGCCTGCACATCATCTGGGGACCACTGCAGCTCCGGGATCTTCTGCCCCGGGGAGGCCTGGCAGGAGTCTTGGTGAAGGAGAGGCTGGGTACTCCTGACAGGGGAAGCCTTACACCAATGGCTGCTTCCCGGCTCACCACGAGGGCTAGCCAGCTGCAGCGAGCTGTGAGAGTTGCAAGCTGGACGGAAGTAGACATGCACCTTCCCTCTAACTATTGCACTAAACGCATCACAATACCCTGTGTTTAACACACACACACAAATACTGGAAGCTTACATATTCATGTGTATCTGGATTCTAGCAACGGTATGTTTATGTAGAAACTATCAACATTGCAGAATTCGAGGGCCAGGAGGTGTCAGGGCTCCTGCAGGCACTTTGAATGAGACTGGCAGTTGTGCCATGTGTAAGACCACAGGCGCCTCTGTAGTATTTATAGAGGTCCGGCCTCACTGTATCATTGGCTGTATCATTCCACTATTGGTACAATAATAGCTGTGGGGACCGTTGGTGACCATTTACTGTAAGGATGTGATGGGCTAGCCTTAACACCCAGCAAGCATTCAGCGCGTGTGCATGCGCACGCACACACACACACACACACCATAATGAAAACTCCCCTGGAGGAGGAGGTCAGACACTTAATGCTGGTGAACCCTCCACGGTTAATAAAGCATATAAAGGCTTGCTATCATTAAGCAGTAAGTGGTCCTCCCCAGACCAAATAATTATATGTGGCTATCAAGCCTTACAAATAATTCAACAGTGATAATTACACTGGTATTTACAACCCTGTAATCAACCGTAGCTTCCAGTGCAAAACAATATGGTAGGAATCTATTCATGCTCTTCTTTCAATTAGTTCTTTTTAATGTGAAATGGTGAAGTGGAATTGAAACAAAACAAGAAGTGAAGGTCAATGTTTGTGTGTCCATGCATTGGCACAACACCACTACACACCACTATGGTACAATGCCCAGACGTCGTAAGTAGTCAACATTGAAGAAATTTTTCTTAACAAATCACTCTTTCGCCTTTAGGGCGCAGCCATCATGGATTTACACACAGCCGGTGACGTCGGCAGAGTGGCTTATGCTGACAGTACACAGTCTATACAGCCATACATACATACAGTACACAGTCTATACAGCTACACATACAGTACTCCGACATGAAACCATCAGGGGGGGAAAATACCGAAATGTTCAAAGAAAGAAGCGGGGGGCCCTACTGCATTACAAGACCAAGTTGATGGGAGACCATTACCAAAAACGAACTCATAGTTACTCACCCTGATACCATCAACGGTATCAGGGTCGTTATGGGCTGTTGTCGTATTGTCAAATAAGATTGTCAAAGAGGTTTATCACTTTCACAACCCGACAACTCTCTGTCTGTATCATCTTTAAAAATTATATCAAATTGTATCATCTTTCAAATCCTGTTCAATAACTTTACCTGGGTTTCTAAGCTGTGGCTGCGACCACTCTGCTGACGTAGACGAGACAGAATTGCGGAAGTTTGGGAACTTGTTCAAACTTAATACTTATCCTTGACATTGATATTGATATATATATACAAGCATGGGATCAAAGCCGAGTAGTGCGGCGTGTTTCTGTTGCTCTTGAAGCACAAGCTGAAATTGCAAACATCTTGATAACAAGGAGATTGTACATCCAATGGGAGCCCGAGCCATGCTTTGAAACCTCGGATGGATATTGTTTACATTGCATTGTGCAATCAAATATAGCTATCTAAAGGCATGCATGCTATTGCCCTAAAAGTATAAATGCACCTTTAATTATTCACTCGATGGGTGGTTTTTGTGAGGCCTGGCTGACAATCCAGACATCAGTGGGGAATGGCTCTATTTCAAAACAATTAGCAGGGGGGCGTTTCAGTTAGTTGGCAGAAGATTGGGCCAGCCTTAAACCCATCAATCTGAACAGTAAATTTAACAGTAGATCCAGTAACAGTTTGCTTGCTAGTTTGGGTTAGCAGGAGTTCCCAAAGGAATAACAATTGGCTTGTAATTCTCTGGTGGTATGACCGAAAACACCCTCCGCAATTAGTGGTTTTTCTGTCTTCAGCAAAGCAAAAACCGATTAGAGTTGAGATGCAAAACAGCAGAAGACATGAAAGAGTTAAAAAACTATCCACATAATATTGTGGGTAGGCCCTACAGATTTTTTTGACAGTTATCACAGGAAGCTAATAAAAGACACCCCTTTTCGTCTCATGTTCCTATTGTTGGAGTTATAAAATTGAATAAACTATGGTACATAATGTAGCATATTCCTGCCTGAAACTTAGCAAACATGGACAGATGTTTGGTAAATGATCAAGTATCGTTCAGCGATATTACACAAGATCCTTGCAGAAGTTCTAATTCTGCTCGCTCTTTTTGAGTTAATTGCATATCAGATTTTGCCATATGAAACCAAAAACAAATATAGCCTTGTTGTGAGTGTGTAAAATGAAGCCTTCGCCTACGTCAAGCAATGGCCAGCCGTATACCGATACTATGAAAGGCTGAAAAACTATATTTGGAAACTATACAAAGTGTTTGTATAACTAAGTGAGTTTTTATGTCTCCACACATATTTTTCTCCAGGGTCCATACTCTCTGTGTACTTTTTGTTTCCCACTACGGCAATAAATACATGTCCTGTTTCTGTCCTCAAATAAAAACCGTTGGTCCGTGGAATGGTTATTTTCAAGTATGATGTATTTTTACATCCATACGGGCAGCCAGCATGCAAGAAAAGCCTGCTGTGTTCCTATTGGCAACTTACTGGAATAGATTTATGACTTGTCTTAAAACACACTACCATGGTCTCAGTGAACTCCATTGCGCTGTACTGTGGTTAGTTGGTTGATGTCCCACTGAAGCCTTCTACATGAACTCACATGCCTGCAGATATAGGGTGAACACGGTGCTTTAGGTCTTCGTTATTTCTTCGTGGGTTACTCTGTTACTCATCTGATGCATGACTGAAGCGCGTCTTTCATATGGTAAGTCTTAACTATAGGAGTGTGATCTGAGAGCTCGGTTCTGTAGGTCCTGCTCATTATACAATCAGACACCGAGTTGGACAGTGTGGAGAATAGCTTTCACACCAATTCCTCTGTATGTTGGGCTGAGACTAACTATTCTCTCCTCTTTGCCAGTGAATCAGGATTGTGCGGTGCTCTCACTTTCCCCTTTCCTTTGAAGTGTGATCTTATACAAAATTATACATTTGTAAAACAATCTATAATAAATATACCATAAATGTATTACGTCTGTTATTAAAAATATACATAAATCTGATTCTGAGTCCAATAGCTTCAGTAACTGCCATCCATGCCTTCGTGACGTACACGTTCCCTTTGCCCATCTCGTGCCAAAACGTACATATGTTGTGCTATTGTTTGGCCTTTAAATTGTATCTTTCAAATACAAGCTCCCACATAAAAACACTTAATGTGTGAAAAAAACAAAAACTGAAGTCTTTGAATTTGTAAAATCTCGAAAGTGTTACACAATTGCTGGCGGCCTTTCAATCCAAGGGGCGGATGGGGTAGAAAACTGGGTGAAGTATGAATAACACAAATAACACTACTTAACAGAAGAGCCAGGAGCGGCGAGAAACACCCATGGACCCCGGGACTCCTTCCTTTGTTGACATCAACATTGACAGCCAACAGGGGTCACGGAGATAAGATGACAACAAGACAAGAATGAGAACACCTCCATTAGAGGAATGAAGTGGGTTCGACAGGTCTATGGAGTCATCTTCATTTTCACAAAAAAACAACCATGTCATTTTAACCCCAGGGTGACTGTTTGATCAGCAACATCAGTTTCCCCATCAGGTAAACGGTGGTTCTGTATGGACTGCTGCTGACAATATTGCAGGCTCGCGAGCAGACAGGTAATTTTCTGGACACTGGATAATGGCTGCGAGGAGAAAGGGCTGTTAGATTTAGTCATAGACGCCTACTGTGAGGACAGTTATGTTATTCTTCTCCCACAGATCCAATATATCGCCTCATTGGTGTCGATTACAAACCCATCCTCGTCTCTGGGTTCTCTCCGCCCCTCCTCTCCACTATGGTTCCTTAGTGACTTCTCCTTCGACGCTATTTTCTCCCAAGTGCTTCACGACGTCAACGTGTTTCTCCAGTGGTCGCATTCAAAAACAACGTTATTTAACTGCCATATTTCAGCAGGCTTGGCATTTGTTTATTGATTATTGACTTGCTTCAAAATTATTTGTCTTTGACGTCAAGACAAAGGCTTTAGAAAATATGACTTGATCTTAACAGAATGAAGCTTTGGGAGACTGTGGTAGATTTCCTAGTTATTGACTTTACTGTCATGGTAACTAAATAAAGACAACGGTTCGACCGAGCCAAGGATTGGGATAATCGCCTCTCACAAGATCATGCATAAGTCATTTTAAACTGACGACACACAACTTACCTAATGAAGTCAAACACAACCGTACTGGAGAAATACAGGTCGGAAACACTACTCTGCATGGGAATCATCACGGTTTTCTTTATAAAGCTTTTGGGTTATTTTTGTTTAGCAGCTAAACAAAACCACCCAAATTGTTAAACTGTTAAAGCTTCATCAAAGTTGTCATTTTAACCGTATAAGCCAAGTGGTCATAACTGATATATATATATCTATATATATATATCTATATACTACATGTATATATATACTATATATATATACATATATCTATATATATCCCTCTATATATCGATATATACAGTATATATGGACACACACACACACACACACACACACACACACACACACACACACACACACACACACACACACACACACACACACACAGTATCGTGCTTATTCTGGGTGGATTTCAACAGAAGATTGCTTCTTGAATTAAGTTTTAAATTGCAATCAGCAAACGACATTATAAGCCTGGGTCTGTGCTGCCATGTTATTATCTGAAGTCTGTCTCATGTCTGCCTTTAATCTGCTTCCCGTGAGAATCCAAACCCTTGCGTCATTCACAAAAAATATTCAAATAGCTTTGACCTCAGTATGTTTTCACCAAGAGATCTTTTTATAGCAGGTGGAGCAGCAGAGTTGGGCGGAGAGTGAGAGTTTGACGTGGGATGGATTAGGGGGCGGGGCCAAGCAGGAGAAAGTCATGGAGCTGGAACGTGTGCGTGTCTGTACCTACCTCTTTTTCCCCCCCTACGTACCTAAATAAAAACCACCACATACACCTCTGCAGTCTTACTGCACTCGGAGCCGGAGCCAGGGGCCGTCACGTCTCCCCTCTGACAGCAGGACTTAGAGCTTCTTCTAGAAAATACAGAGACAATGCAGTGATTGAAAGGTATTGTGGTGGATGCTTGGTAATGATCCCGTCATACTGCATGAAGGCCAGTGTTGGTAGAGAGCAACGGGATGACACCAAACACTGCCAACACTGGAACTCACTGGTAGACTGGTGCGTTTGTGCTTGGCCAGGAATCAATACAGAAGGTTTTGTCTCTTTTTTTTATAAAATAAATCTATTTCTTTCTTACATGCACTAACAGTCGGCCTACTTTATCCTGCATGGAAGTCTTGCTGCGATACAATGTGTGGTTTACATTATGGTACACATTGGATTTACGTCTCACATCATATCATCGGGCAGTTGGTGAAAAAAATCTAAAAGCCTGATACAAGACATAGCTCTTAAATCTTACCTACAGCAACTTTAAGCATGTTCTCTCCATATCTCATAAGATTTAAGAGCTATCATTTGAGTGTAATTTGTTAGAAATGCCGGTCTCTCTCCCTCATATATTATATATATATTTATATATATATATATATATATATACATACACACACATTACAGACCCCCAAGTCTTAAACAGTGCAGTTAACTTGTATTCATAATGATAATTCCAGTTTACTGCTTGAGCTGAGTTCCACCATACTGCTTACTTAGTTCTTGGTATCGTCAGTCAATTTATGGATTGAGTAAAGTTTACAATAATAGAACCTTCTCAGATTTGTGGCTACCTGTGTTTCCATGGTAATTGAGAACTTGTAGTCATAGGTAAAAATGATTTATGTTCATTGATGTGGCTCTCTTGAGCTCAAACGCTTGAAGCGTTTATCACAAGGAAAACATTTTAAACAAGATTTCAACCTGCCAAAGAAGTTCAGGATGACACAAAATATGTTATGCAAAAAATTAAGGCAAAACCTGATCAAATAAATTTAAAAAAAGCCATGGCATGAAAATTAAGCCTATATCGTTATCAATAAGAATTGATAGGTGTATTTGTATTACAAATCTATATTGTCTTTTTTGGGGAAAGTCAATGCTTTGATTACTACAAAACTAATAGTATAGTTTAGTTCCTATGGCAATGTATCAAGCATCGTGACATTGTCTAGATGGACAATAATAAGCACAACTATTTGACGTGGATTGTTGTAAAACACTGCACAGTTTTAGATGCAGTTAAATGCTACTCACTTGTTGATCCTCCTAACGGAGCAATAACAATTAGTCAAAGTCAAATAGTGAAGTTCATCACATCTCGTCTGCTTTAAGTTAAAGTGAGAAAATGTTTCATAACATCACCCAGCTCATTCATCACCAATTCTGACACATGAGTCAGCTGGTATTTAGTGGCATTACTGACTCATGCGGTACAGTAGAAGTTGGACTCGGCTGCTCATCGAGGGAGACACAAAGAAAATACAGAACCTGGGAAGAAAAGTTATCTAAATTGAACAGAATAATGTCAGTAGGTTTAACCTATTTCTTTCTTTTAGCGGTATATTCACTTGCGAAAGCCAAGGAAGATATGTAAATGAATCCATATAAAACAGTGTGTGTAGGTGTGAGGTGGTCACTCAAGAAATCCCAAAGCCCAATTTTGAATAATACAGAGTTAGCATATAAGTAGTAGAATAATAATCATATTAACATAGCCTCAATTACAGAAAATAGTATAATTCGTGTTGTGCAGGAACCTATTGCAGACTAGAAATCAGATTCCTTCCATCCAGTGTAACTTAGTATAAAACCCACCTGCACCGAGACAAAAAAACCAAACAAAATACTAATCTTCATATCTGATTGAATTACATTTAATATTAATATTATTTCTTCAGATCACAGTATGGCCACATGAGGTTTGCGGTACAAAACTAAAGACTAAATCAAGGAAGAAAAAAAAAATACTGTCACAATGTTTTAGCATCTCAGTGCGGCTCGGAGTTTAGCTGAGCGCCCCCGAGGATTCTCCGCCAGCTCCTCCTTCTGTGGTGTCACCACTCCTCTCTGTAGAGGAAGCCAGTGCGGCGTGGTTGTCCCGTTCCTCCCACCTCCCCGCACCCCGACGTCGTTGTCGTCGTCCTCCCCCGTCCCTGTCCGGAGCCTCTGGCGCGGGTGTCGCTGGGCGAGTGTGGCCATGTCCCCCCCGGTGAGGAAGCGCTTCACCACGCGGTCTTCCAGGGAGTGGAAGGTGAGCACACACAGGCGGCCCCCGGGCCTCAGCAGCGTCTGGGCGGCCCGCAGGCCCGCGTGCAGCTCGTTCATCTCGTCGTTGACGAAGATGCGCAGCGCCTGGAAGGTCTTGGTGGCCACGTGTGACGGGCGCTCCAGCTTGTCTCGGCGTGCGTAGAGAGCGGCGCCCGGGAACGACCCTTAGGGAAGAGAGAGAGGAACGGGGAACGTGTGACAATGCTTTAGCTGTTTCTTGCATGATGATTAAAGTTGGGTTGGATCAAGACTCGGAGTCTGTGGTAATCACGGCATTAGAACATTCTCCACGAGGGCCGTTTTCCTTTTCCACCCCGGATGAATTAAAAATCAACTTCAAATCACAAGGAAATACATATACACTTATGGAACAATTTAAAACGTCACTTACTAGTTGGGAATAGCAGTTGGGACTAGTAGCCATAAAGACCAACTTTGGCTATCGCTATGGCTACAGTGCAAAAAACATATATCAGTTTTTTTATGCAGACTCAGGCTCCTCCAAGCTTGTGGTTCCAAAGTCTGATTGGAATACATATTTTATACTTATTTATTCTGCTGGCTGAGAGCAACACAAGCATTGAAATCATTCTACAGCCTGCTGACAAATTACCCCATTGCTTTCTGTGGGAAGTTTTTAAATCCCATGTCAATTACTATGCAACTACATTTGATATTTATATAAACTGTTGAGTTGTTCAATATTCCTGGCACCTACTTAGGCAGGGGTGTAAACAATCAATGAAGTGCAGCTGCTTTAGCAAGACAAGCCGTGACAGAAAACATTGCATACGTAGACTGTATATAAGGGTGGCACCTGCAGTGCTACTACATATAAACTATAATAAAATATAATATAATATAATATATATTATATAATTCATCATTGACTAGAAACAATTCCCGGTAGCTCTTTTCAACACTTCACTCCCTCCTTTTATGTTCTAACTGTTGGTGACGTTAGTCAGAAAACCGAACACTACATCCACCACAAACTCCATGTACAAAGACAAATTGAAAAGCGTAGGCCTTACAGATTTACTCAGACAGAAGCAGGGTGTTCTCCCCAATCACCATGTCCTACCCAGACATGAGGGGAAGAAAAACCGAGAGGAGATGGATATGAAACTGAAAATACAAACAAACAACAACAAAAAGAAAGTAAGTAGTGAGGCATTCTCTCCTCCTGCGCTCAACAGCGCTCTGTGTGACTCACCCTGCAATCAATACAAGGCTTGGACAGCAAGGACAAGCTCTGATCTGGTGTAGCGTAACTCTGGGTTCTCGCTCTAATTCATCCCTCACAGCTCCCGCAGTAAGAGCCTGGGAGCAGGGGAGAGAGGTTAAGCCTGAAAAGAGACTGAGACATTAACCTCCTTCTGGTCCCATGCGTTTCATTCTCTGCTGTGATGCAACGCCCTATGCAGCCAAGACTGACTGAATGCATGGCGATGGCACGAAAGCCATATCGCAGAAACCGATTCAGCAATCCCATTTCATAAGGATGCCATATTATGTCCTCTCTCTGTACTGAGGACAGGGCTGGATTCTATGTGGTGACTTATTCATGTCAAATAAATATTTGTTTATGTTACTCAGCTGAATGAGCAAAAAAATAAACAAAATAAACCCCACACACACACACACACACACACACACACACACACACACACACACACACACACACCTTGATATCCATTGTATTTTAGGCGTATATTTTTATATTATACCAGGAAATGTAAATAGTCTTTTTCCAATATCTCTATTTCCTAATATTAGTATTCCAGGCATATTTATTAATTAATCAAGCTTGAAAGGATTCACATAGTTTTTTTGAATCAGCTTGTTGGACACAAGGTAAACGTGTTTTAGATTTGTCGATAAATACATAGATGTGTCTTTTATTTATTTATACATATATAAATAAGAGAGAGAGGGAGAGAGAGAGGGAGAGAGAGAGGGAGAGAGAGAGAGAGAGAGAGAGAGAGAGAGAGAGAGTGCTGCAGGGACTGTTAGCAGGTGAGTCCAGACACAGCTCGTTCCAAAGCTAGGCCGAGATTGAGCCCCTCCTGAAACGCAGAGTAAGGCAAAGAGACACAGCTCAGCGTAATGTGTGCACTGTGTGCACTCTGAACACGTTAAAGTGATTAGAGGCCATTGGCTTTATCTTTTAGACGAGGGAAAAGGTTCCGTGTGACAGTGAACCTTGGAAGAGTGAAACAATGTTTTGTATTATTGGAATTCATCCCTGGCATGTTGTAGGCAGGCTTGTTTTCTAGTATGCCGTGGAAATGATGTCTTTAGGTTGCACATGGACAGTACCTGCAAACACCACTCATCACCATGACGACCACTAATTCGTAATCACCCTCATTCCTCTCTAAGGATTATTATTTAGTTACTAGTTTACTAATCCATACTTTCCAGACCTGTAGAACAACTGTGGGTGCATGCATCTGCAGAAGGTAAAACATTACAAAAATGTTTTTATTCTTCCTAAATTCCCCCACACAATGTATGCAGAACAAGAAAAGACTCCATACTAAAATACATACTGGTGGTTTTTCTGAGTGTAGCACTTTCTTTCTCGAGGCAACAGTGTCGCAAGCAGCCAGGCGCAGCCAGTACAGACCCCCAGGGACCTACAGACCCCCAGGGATCTGCACAGACCCCCATGGACCTACAGACCCCCAGATACCTACAGACCCCCAGGGACCTACACAGACCCCCAGGGATCTACAGACCCCGAGAGACCTACACAGACCCCCGGGGACCTACACAGACCCCCCAGGGACCTACACAGACCCCCAGGGACCTACACAAGTCAGGACCTCTTGAATTGATTGGAATAAACATTTGTGGTGAAGCACTTTGCTCTTCAAAAGAGATCAAACAACTGCCCTTAGCCACACCTGTTCTCCCTGTGTGACGCACGCACCGCGACGTGCAACAACTACTGAAAGGACATCTCACTCTCACTGCTGCTCGCAGACCAACACGTCTCTTGAAAAATAATGCAATCCCTCAGAGATGCGTACATAAAAACCGCCCTTTTTTGCGTGTGTGTGTGTGTGTGCGCGAGCGTGTGTGCGCGTGTGTGCATGACTGTTTGTACTTGTTATTTTTTTCAAATACGTGGGTAGCGAGTGACGACGGCATGAAAGAGTTTGGAGAGAACGGTCTCAAATGATGCAATCCATCAAGATAAACTAGGGACAGAGATGGAAGGTAGGAGAAAAGAGCTCTTGTGTCTCCGTTTACTGAGGACCTCCCAGCGCTCTAGAACACATCATCGTATAGGAACAGTGTGTATGTGTGTGTGTTGTTGGGTATTTTTGGGGGGGAAGTGTGTGAAAAAGAGAATGAATGTTGACATGAATGTCCCAAACAAATGCCCCCCCCCACCCCCTCTTCTTCTTCTTGTTATTATTATTCTGGGAGCTGTGGGGATGAATGTGGT
>OOFB01030394.1:0-11666 GCA_900323305.1 Trachyrincus murrayi
GCTCCTTAATGACCTGTCTCTGTATTCACTGTAGGTAGCCTTGGATGAAAGTGTCTGATAAAGTGACTGAATAGTAATAGTCTGTGTTGTGTCTCCCCTATAGCTTCGTGTGGAGGTAGAGCATGCAGGGTAGGAGCTAGGAGACAGAGCGTGCAGGGTAGGAGCTAGGAGACAGAGAGTGCAGGGTAGGAGCTAGGAGACAGCAGCTAGAAGGTATGTACTGACCTGCTGAAGAAGGAGGCCGCAGCAGATGGGAGAGGGCTGGTCTGGGTGGAGACGCTGCGTCCTGCTGCTCTACTCCAAGAGTCTTCTCTCTGAGGGAGAGGGATTACAACCACGTCAACCACAATATGGCATACCAATACACATCATCATCATAATAATAATCCAATACATATAATGATGTATAATCATAGTGGTCACAAAATACAACATATAAATAATGTTCATAATGTTCTGTGTGTGTGGATATCATGTCAACAACCACTTTGACACCAAAGTGATGCATGAACAGAGAACATGGAGACACACACACACACACACACACACACTGTTTTGAAGAGTAGAGTGCTAGCACCTGGTTAGCCTCCATATCCCATTAGCTACAGTAGCTGCCTGAGCCAGCAGTCTGTCATTAGCCAATTAGCACTGTTCCAGCTAGCTATCCATCTGTCAACTCTACACACGTGTTCTATTTTTATCTACCTATCTATATGCCCCTCTACCTGCATGTCCAGCACTATACTATACTACTACTATACTACACTGTAGTCAAACTACTGCTTTTGAAGGAATTTTCATATTCATAATAGCATCTTGGTTGGATTTGAAACGCTATATGGTACCATGTTTCAGTTACAAAGTTAAAATGTTCACCGCTAACAGTATGCTAACGACGCAAACAGTACGCTAACAGTACGCTAAACTAACAGTACGCTAAACTAACAGTATTCTAATGACAGTACTGAAAGCTTAGAGACCGAAGCTTCCAGCAGATAACAGGTAGCTCACAAGCAGAACAGAAGGTCCCATCTGTCTGGAGAGGAGAGAGGAGAGAGGAGAGAGAGAGAGGAGAGAGAGAGAGAGAGAAGAGAAGGAGAGGGAGGAGAGAGGAGAGAGAGAGGGAGGGAGACACACATGGATAGACAAGTAGAGAGGTACAGAGCGATGACTAGAGAGACAGCTTCTGTCATTTCCTGTCCCTCTGGCGTGTGGCGCCAACGCTTGATGGGTTAGGTGGTGGTGTGTGTGTTTGGTATGTTCGGTGCGGTGTGTGGTGGTGGTGGTGTGTTTTGGTGTGTTTGGTGGTGTGTGTTTGCCATGTTAGGTGGTGTGTTTGGTCTGTGTGTGTGTGTGTGTGTGTGTGTGTGTGTGTGTGTGTGTGTGTGTGTGTGTTTGGCGTGTTAGGTGGTGTGTTTGGTGTGTGTGTGTGTGTTTGGCGTGTTAGGTGACGTGTTTGGTGGGGTGTGTTTTGGTGTGTGTGTGTGTGTGTGTGTGTGTGTGTATGGTTGGCGTGTCTGCTACCCTGCTGCAGTCCCTGATCTCCGAGAGAGATCAATAAACTACCCAGACTGATCACCATATTGATCCAGCCTTTAGAGGGCTCCTGTAGGGTCCAACTATATGTCCCGGGGACTACTTACTACAATCAATCCTGTACCTCTAAGTACAATCAAGAACTCATCCATCTTCATTTAATGTTGTCATCAATTCTCAGATAGCTTCGGTCGACAAAACATGAAGCTAAGTCATTACAGTGTTGAGGGTAAAATATGAATTTATTAAATGCTATAAAAAATATAAAAGGAGTAACCTACATACACGAGGGAACAGAGGGAGAAGAGAGAGAGATATAGATGGCAGAAAGATATTGCTTCATCTCTTTTTGTGCTTTGGCAATGTAAATGTACGTTTTCCATATCAATAAAGCTCTTTGAATCTTGAACCTTGAGATATAGGTGGATGATAGATGTATGGAGAGAGAGATATGGGGAGAGAGAGATATTGGGAGGGAGATGTACAGAGAAGGATCTAGATAGAGATATACTGTAGATATACATGTATATATATACGTATAAAGATTTAGATATAGAGATATATAAAGATCTAGATAGAGATATGGAGATATAGAGACATATAAAGATCGAGAGGGAGAGACAGAGACATATAAAGATCGAGAGGGAGAGATAGAGATATAGTTACACATACAATATAAAGATTTAGATAGAGATACAGAAAGATATAAAGATCTAGATAGAGATAGTTCTCACCATGGGAGACCCGCTGCAGGATACTCTCCACACCCCCTCAAGGTGTTGTAGGTTCTCCACGGGGCTGGCCACACCCCCTAGGTAGGTATTGTCCCCGCCTCCCAGGTAGGGTCCAACCACGGCTCCCATGTATGGGCTAGCCACGCCCCCCAGGTACGTAGTGGCCACGCCCCCCATGTATGTGCAGTGAACCTCGCCCCATCCCTGCAGTCTGCTTTCTGTCATAGCGCCTCCCCCTGGCATAGCCCCGCCTCCTGACCAAGCCACACACCCCGGCATAGCTCCGCCCCCCAGCTGCCGGTCTGGCATAGCCCCGCCCTCCTGCATAGCTCTGGGTTCCAGAGGGTGGTGCTGGTGGGGTGGTGGTGGCTCCAGGGACACCTGGTAGGATGGCGTGACCGGACTGCACACCTCACAGAGCTCCTCCCCCTCACCCCGGACCCCTCCCCACTGAGGGGGTATGACACAACGCTCCAGATCATCCAATAGGAAGGCAGCGCAGGCCGGGTGGTCCTGGAGACAGGAAACAGGAGGACAGACAGTAAGTTGATACAAAGAGAGGGACAACAGGAGAAAACTTTCCCAGTTCTGTTTACACTTGGATGGATGGATGAGAGACGATATCACCCATCCATCACAAAACTATGGCGTATCCTCTGTCCTCCGTGATCAGATAGGGGACACGAGTAGAGGGGGTAAGATCAGATCAGATGCTACCTTATCGATCCCAGACGACACATTCAGGAAGAGAGGAGGACAGACGGAAAGATGGATGAACAGGATCTTAGATCGAGATAGATATGAGGCAGATAGATGGATGATAGGCGATCAATATGTTTTCTGATAAGACTGGAATTACAAGCCAACTACCGCTCAACAACATTTCCCTGCAGCCCACATTTACATCACAGTGTCCTGAACAACGTGGCTTAGTTTACCAACAACCCACCGTCAACAACCCCCACCCCCCACCCCCCACCCTCCCAGCAACCATCTCCCAGGGCTCCGGGCCGTCCCTGGGGCAGCCCCGTCTCCTCCACCCTTTAGAGGACAGCCTTCTGTTTGGTTAACCAGCCAGCCAATAAGCACGCAGGAGGTGCAGATGTAAGGGAAGGACTGTATCCGAGGCCAACGGTTTCTGTGTGTGACGAGTGATCCGAATAATGAGGAGGAGGAGGAACCTCTCTGAACTTCTGGATCTAAAACACCAGCATGTACCTCGTGTACCTCAGCATTACAATCACACAATCACACAATACACACAACACACACAACACAACCACGACCATCTCACGCACCACCACGGTTTCCTGGTCCCATGGTTAATATTATGAGTGATTATCTCTTCTCTCCTTCTGCCCCCATGCAGACTCTTCAACACTTTCCAGAGACCTCCCTCTCCTGGCAGCTGAGACCTGGTCTAGACTGGGACCTGGTCTGGGATCTGGTCCTGATTAGGATCTGGTCTAGACTGAGACCTGAACTGGTAAAAATCACTCTTTCTGACTTCTCTCTAACTTTGGCCACACACACACACACACACACACACACACACACCTGCAGGTTTGACTGTGTTTGGCATCTCGGCTCGTGATTAATGACATAATTAGCTCTCGGGGTGCAGCTGTAGCGACTCTAACCACATCAAACCCTCTTTAAATGAATAATTAGCGTTCACAACGTTCCCTTCAGGAACGGAGAACCAAGCTGTTGATTAATGGGAGCGTCTCGTTAAGCAGCCTGTGACAGATGGCTGTATTTCCTCCGAATGAAAGTAATCGCTAGCCTGGGAACGCAGAGGTTACTCCCTTCCTGTGTGTAAAGGAAGTAGCCCAACCTGGGAACACGGCAGATTATGAAAACACCTTCTGGAAATATCAGCAGGTGGTCCCACGGTGATGTCAGCTGTGTTAAACACACTGTGTGGAGTAGCTGTTAGCTCTGTTAGCCAAACAGTTACTCCACACAGTGTGTTTAACGCATTGTGTTAAACACACTGTGTGGATGCTAGCTCTGTTAGCCAATCAGCTACAGCCTGGGTGAACAGCACTTTGACAGAAAAACAATTGAACAATTGGCTTTACATAATGAGAGCCTGTCCCTTCTACACACCTGTCTGTCCGGATACATGTCAGAAGTACACAATGAGTCATTCTTGCAAAGAAATTACATTCTCTGATCACTATTATGCACGACGCACTCCCATACTGCCATCAAAGTCTACTAACTGCGGTCTGGCTCCTGTAGATACTCTGCACTCTGTCCAGTTGATTCTTTTAGAAATCAAAAAGAATGCAGCATACAGCACTTTTGTGACTGTGTGCTGTTACTGTTAAACACTGTTCTAACCCAGCACCCCGGTTCTGCTCACGAGGCTGATTACTGTCAGGTGTTCCCCTGGTTCTGTCTGGACCCAGTCTGAAGAGCCAGGGGCCTCTAGGTTGGCTCACCCTTCTGAATCAACCCCCCACCTCCTGGGACACAGAGGAGAGGTCACATAGGTCACGACCCCTGCTGGACCATGTGACTGGTCTGAGAGGAAGAGAGGAGGAGGAGAGGACGGAGGAGAGAGGAGAGGAAGGGAGAAGAGGAGAAGAGAACAAATGACGGGAAGAAGAGAGGAGAGGAAGGGAGACCTTGGTCAAGGTGGATCCACGCCTAGGGACACAATCTCCCGCGAGAACACACACATGCAAACAGGAAGGTGTGTGTGTCGGAGGGAGGGGTGATGCAATAAAAGCTAACATCACCATAGCAACCACATCAAAACACTGTGCAATTACATCACCATAGCGACCACATCACCATAGAGACCACATCATCACATCACCATAGAGACGAGAGAGACGAGCCCAGGCGCACACACACACACACACACACATTTGTGTAAACTAGTAGTGCTCACTGCCCCACCCCCCGACAGAATGCCCCGGTGAACACTGAAGTTTACTATATAGAGAGATGAAGAGGCAGGGAGAGGTTATTGAGAAGACAGAGGAAGGTACCAGACACATTTTATTCTACTCTGTAAATGAAAATATCATAACATGACACAGTCGCCATCTAGTGGTAGCGGACAAACACTACAGAAAGATATAATGTCTATATAGTAGTGAGCTCCTTCTCTCTGGATGTGTCTATATAATAGTGAGCTCCTTCTCCCTGGATGTGTCTATATAGTAGTGAGCTTCTTCTCTCTGTATGTATCTATATAGTAGTGAGCTCCTTCTCTCTGGATGTGTCAGTAGTGAGCTCCTTCTCTCTGGATGTGTCTATATAGTAGTGAGCTCCTTCTCCCTGGATGTGTCTATATAGTAGTGAGCTGAGCTGCTGGGTCAAGCATTATAACCAACTCTCTCTCTTTGATCAAAGAGGATGGGCGAGATAGAGAGAGACCTGTCACAATGGTTCCCTTCACACACACACACACACACACACACACACACACACACTCCTATGTAGTGCAGACTACATAACCTGACGACCCAACTCAACATCAACAGTCAGCATGACGTCACTGATTTCTCAAAAAAAAAATACTTTCCCGGACATAAAACATGAATTATCTTGAATGGTCCAACTAAACTAAATGAAATGGCTGCTAGCTGACCCAGTAGAGCCACAGAGACCAACCATTACGTTTGTTTTACTAACCGTTAGTTCGAAGTCAAACCCCTGCGGCGGTCTGCTCCGCTCCGGCCGGGGCTCGCGGTGTTCCCCCCAGCAGTGACCCGACCCGGACCCCGGTCCCCGTCCACCGGAGCCCTCGGGGGTCGGTCTCCCCTCACAGTCCCCAGCGTCACGTTTGGTCCTCCGGATAACGGTAGCCCCGATGGGGATGGGGTTCACTCCCTCCACGACCTAGTGGTGGTGTTGAAGAATTTATTTAGCAGACACTTTTATCGAAAGAGAGTTACAGTGAATATGCCATTAAGGAGGTAGGTAGGGCTTAGGGGGCATCTTGCTCTATAGGATGATAGACTGCAGACATTGGGGATCGAACCCAGAATCTTTCTGGCTGGAAGTCAAACACCCTAACCACTAGAGCAGTGGTTCTCAACTGGTCTTAGGACCCACATGTGTCATTAGTCATTAAGTCACGACCCAAAGATAAAAAATGTATTTACCAATATTACAGTAATCAACAATGCCTTCGTGTACTGTTGAAAACATGGAGCGAACAAGAAGCTGCAACAATTGGAGCTAAGCTCAATGAAATAGTAAGCCATTGAAACATGAATTAACATTGAAACATTAGTTAATTCATGGGCTTCTTTCTAAAGATTAAGGTTTGGCATATGCTCTGCGACCCACTCAAAATGCCACCAGTTGAGAATCACTGCTCTAGACTCTCCTGTCTCTCCACGTGAGCTAAGTTTTAATTTGTACAGTGAACTGAATAAAGATTGACAGGTCTCTCTCACCGTGTATCTCCGGTAGTCCGGGCTGCGCCCCCGGGCGGTGACCCGGTTCTGGGGGTCCATGTCAATAAGTGATGACGAGGTTTCTAAAAGCACACACACACACCGCTCACACCGATAACTCCTGGACCCTCTCTCCTGTCCTCTGCTCCTCTCCTTTCCTCTCTCCTCTCCTCTCTCCTCACTGTCCCGACCATAGACTGCATTGTGTGTGTGTGTGTGTGTGTGTGTGTGTGTGTGTGTGTGTGTGTGTGTGTGTGTGAGAGAGAAAGAGAGCGTCACTTGCCCTTTTCAACTTCTGATAAAATAAGATAAGATAAGATAGGGTTAGGTAACACTTCATTAACCCAGACAATTCATGTATTAAACAACCTATTGTTCAGGTACTTTGGGGTTGATTAGATGTAAAAAAAAAATATATATATACTAATTAAGAAACATCTGCTGTGTGTAAGTAGGCTATAGGGCGTGGATAAACCAACCATCAACTCTCGGTAGGCTATACGTTATGCTCCTATGGACTATAAAGCCATGGCCTATGTTTCCCTCTACAGGCTAAAACACAAACTAAGGTCACTCAGACACATGACAACCGTCAGACGTTCGTGTAGGTCATACGAGGTATTTTGTTTGGTGAAACCTATTAACCATGTTTGTATGCCATGCTTGTTTTTTTGTTTGTTTTTAAGCCAAAAAATATAAAGTGTTTCCGCCCGGTTTCGAACCGGGGACCTTTCGCGTGTGAGGCGAACGTGATAACCACTACACTACGGAAACATATGAAAGACGACGAAGCAGATATATGTCATCATATTTCATAGTAAGTCTGTTGCGTAAGTACGTAAGTAAATTAACCAATCATACTAGTTAGTACTTGACTATCAAAACCTGGCCTATGGTATCCGACGCGCGGGAGCGGAATATAGTTCACTTTTCCAATGCATTCTCTATGGTAGTGTCTTACATAACGGATGTAATATATTTTTGGCCACATGTTGGTAACTGCCAACTAGTGGCGCTATTCTGGTAAATACTGTTAGTTTATGTTGTTGTTGATGTTTAAAGTCAAAATGTATAAAGTGTTTTCTGCCCGGTTTCGAACCAGGCACCTCAAAGGTCCAACACCGAATATGTTTTGGTTTAATAAAACAGGCATGAAGCGTCAATCAAATCCAGGGTCACGTCTCAAACGTGTAGGGCCAATTAGTCGAAGTTTTATAACCTGTTAACCCACCTCTTGTAAGTTTCTGTAGTGTAGTGGTTATCACGTTCGCCTCACACGCGAAAGGTCCCCGGTTCGAGACCGGGCAGAAACAATGTCCGTTTTTTTTGTTTTTAGAGCTGACTGTTGATAAATACACCACACCAAAGTTATCTGAGACTGGTACCATCAAAATGTCTTGTACTTATATGCAGCACCATTTACCGTGCTTCTAAGATGACATCATGTTCTTCAGTTGCCAATTTTAAAGGGTTTTCAAGTTTCCGTAGTGTAGTGGTTATCACGTTCGCCTCACACGCGAAAGGTCCCCGGTTCGAAACCGGGCGGAAACATCCCCACTGTTTTGGTTTAACAAACCAACGGGTGGTATATCCTATCTTATACTAAAGAACAGCGTTTCTCAAAGCTTGGGTCGGGAACCGGCACCGGGAAATTCAGCAGTGTCTACTTCTCTTATATCTAAAGATATGTACATTATTGAGTCTTTAAACCTGTGCTTAATATTTGTTCATATGTGTGCCTATACCGCCAAATACTCATTGACCCATCGGACCACGCAATTTGCAATCAATTAATCACATGTCGCGTCACTCACAATCACTCATCGCAAACTGACACCCACTTAAAGGTGCTGTAGGTAAGAGCTAAAATGTGGCGTGTTTTAAAATCTTGGTCTCCTTTACCATGCCAACAGCGCCACTGCTACCAACGTGTGGCCAAACATATATTACACCCGTATTGTAAGAGAAGTTAAGCCCATCTATTTTCCAACCCGCCGGGCCGAAACACGGAATATGCTTCGGTTTAACAAAACAGGCGTAGTGTGTAATTAAGGTTCAATTTAATTATAAAGGCGGTCTACATCTCAAACGTGTGTTAACTACCTATTGGTAACTTAGGCTTCCAGTCCTCACCGAGTTTCCGTAGTGTAGTGGTTATCACGTTCGCCTAACACGCGAAAGGTCCCCGGTTCGAGACCGGGCGGAAACAGTGACATACTTTTTTGTTTTGACAGGATCATATCGATACCAGGATCATATCGATACCAGGACCAATTCTATAAGTAGGCCTACATTCTGAATCACTAGCGCGACAACATGCTCACGCTGCCCGGGACCAAGAGATGGGCCCCCCTGTAGCTATAGGCCCGTTGGTGAACCACAAGCATTTCCAAAATTGTATCGAACATACAATTGAAGTAAAAAATAACTATCACTATGACAAGGAAAGGTAGGGACTCGTTCAATTACCATGTGACTATTATGCTACACATATGTATTTATATAGTATATGAATATATAAATGAAGAATGATTAATTGTAGGCCTACCTGTGAGGAGACCACCCCTTTCTGCGGGTTAAGAAGGGCTTCTTGAACTGCTAGCTCACAGACTTTCCTCCTCGCACAGGCGACACAAAAAAGTAGTTTTTTTTGTTTGAATATTTCGTTTTGGTTATCACGCCGTTTTCTCTGTGCCACTTTTGTGTTTCAAGGGCATCTTTTATTCTGCAACAGTTTCAACAAAAGTGACTGAATTTTCTGACGATTAAGGGCCCGGGTGAAATATTTTTTATGGGGCCCCCCTACTGCCACCCAATAAGAAAAAAAAAAAATATATATATATATGGTCTATCAAATTCCAATTTGAATACATCATCAGATTCATCACCAAAAGGCCTACATAAAATGAATGTGGGTTACTTGAACATGACAATTAGCTGATAACAAATATCCTGTTTTATTCATATATTCATATATTGACTATCAGTTGTCTATAATAAATATAAGGGGGGGAGAGAGGGGGGAGGGCAGTCATTTTACCACCCCTGCGCATAACAAACAGGACGACTGTTTTTATATGTGGCTATGGGCATTCGCTGTGTTGATAAAATACAACTGATCGATTTCAACATGTTGAAAAACCCTGAATGTGAACGATAGATTGATGGGAAAATAAATGTGGCCACTTGATCTCGCCACAGTTTTATGAAAATGGGTGAGCGTCCATCACAGTACCCCCAAAAAAATGTTTGGGTCGAACCATTGTGATGGGTCATATACGTTAAATAGGACTATAGATCCTTCTATTACAATGTGCAATGTGTTTAAATTGCACGCAATAATTGAAACACTTTAGGGCCCAAAAGCTAAAGAGTGTTTCCGCCCGGTTTCGAACCGGGGACCTTTCGCGTGTGAGGCGAACGTGATAACCACTACACTACGGAAACTTGATGACGATAATCGTTGGCCTATCTGACACTAGATTATGATTTGAATAAGTGAGAACCCAAGTCACTCGTCGTATCTTGGTCGCGTCTCATTTCGCCTATTGGATCAGATTTGGATAATAATATACAGTATATATATAATGATAACATATATATAAATCATTTTTTACAATACATGTACACACTGTATCGGAAATCTACATATAACATTGATCTTAGATCAGAAAATGTTACGTTTTTAATTATTTTTTTTATCAAATCGTTGGCGAAATTGAGCAGCCCGTGACCAGCGGCCGGGGAGACCCCGTTCCGTGTAACCGAGAACTCGCGACGTTACGCGGTCGCCATTTTGTTTAACCGGGAGTAAGGAGTCTATCCAAACCGGCTGGCGTGAATATTTTTCTTTCTCGTTTAAAACACATCGACGAGACCGAGTCTGCATCGTGCACCCGATCGACGACTTGCATGGTATGTAACGGCTCGAGGGCACGTCAGTCGTGTCCAAATGTCCACGTGAACGTGCACCCCGCCACTGCTGGGCGCACGTGAACGTCAAGCGGTCGCGGGTACCTTTTTTTTTGTAGCAAGGTAGCTGCGTTCTCTCCACGGCTAGCCGGCATTTTGTGAATTGCTTTTATTTCTCACTGAACGTTTCCCCGTAGAAATGTGACAATTGTTTACTCTGACGGTGGGTTTCTCCTGGACATTTTTCGCGTGCATTGACTAACTCGACCTGTCGCACGCCGAATAATGTAATATATAATACGAATAATGTTAGCCTGGTACAACGATAGCATAGGCCCCCGGAGAGGCGTGGCGTCCACAGGCTAGCGTTAGCTACATTAGCTGTAGATTTATCCGACATAACCCCCGATGCCATCATCTGTGTAACACTTGAGGTCATGCGAATATCCATGGGTCTGATACCCCTTCGTGTTGATTAGTTGGGCGTTTTGTCGATGCATTGTGTTATGCGTTAGCCCATCTTAATTTGTTATGGATCTGTCTGTTGGTGTGTATGTGGAATCTGTCTGTTGGTGTGTATGTGGAATCTGTCTGTTGGTGTGTATGTGGAATCTGTCTGTTGGTGTGTATGTGGAATCTGTCTGTTGGTGTGTATGTGGAATCTGTCTGTTGGTGTGTATGTGGAATCTGTCTGTTGGTGTGTATGTGGAATCTGTCTGTTGGTGTGTATGTGGAATCTGTCTGTTGGTGTGTATGTGGAATCTGTCTGTTGGTGTGTATGTGGAATCTGTCTGTTGGTGTGTATGTGGAATCTGTCTGTTGGTGTGTATGTGGAATCTGTCTGTTGGTGTGTATGTGGAATCTGTCTGTTGGTGTGTATGTGGAATCTGTCTGTTGGTGTGTATGTGGAATCTGTCTGTTGGTGTGTATGTGGAATCTGTCTGTTGGTGTGTATGTGGAATCTGTCTGTTGGTGTGTATGTGAAGTCTGTCTGTTGGTGTGTATGTTGAATCTGTCTGTTGGTGTGTATGTGGAATCTGTTGGTGTGTATGTGGAATCT
>OOFB01030398.1:0-10508 GCA_900323305.1 Trachyrincus murrayi
TCTCTTGAGACAATTTCACGGTGTTTCGGATGTATTCACACACTCGTAACTACCGATCGACGCATGTCTACTGAGGTTTCTTCTTCGGTGGTGGCGTGGAGCAACTCAACTCGGCACTTACGGAACTCGGCTCAAGTAGTCTACCTCGGTCTTGACCATAATAACAGTAAAGCATACCCTCTCGTGTAATATTGCTTAACAATGTACCGGGCAGTTTAGCTAGCATTATTTGCTGGAGTAGTAAACTAATAGTTTCATTATATAGGAGTATGTAGATGTGACTGATTGTTTTCCAGGTATTAACATTAGTCGGACCCATACCTAGCTATTTCCAAGGAAGCGGAGATGGCACTAGGTAAACGTTTTATTTTGAGAGGGAATCCTCCCAAAATATGAATACATTTTAATTATATATATTATTTTGTTAATACACAATAGCTATTGATATGTGCGCTGGCAGACCCAGCGCACATATCATATGGGACTAGGACGTAAACAACCCATGATGACACACAAAAAGTGGATTTAAAGTTTGTTTCGCAGCGGGTAATTCCAAATAGCCTATCTGATACGACATTGCAAAGTAGTTAAGACCACCATCCACTACGGCATCACAATGGTACCTGTTCTCATGCGCGCGCTATCTCTAGCTGAGTTTTCATTCATTTTGTGCCTACTTCACGTTATGTTTTATTCACTAAAGCCTCAACTCTTGCATTTCTGCCTGCTCTCAGTGCTTTGTTGCACATTTTGTCATGTGTCGTATCGCTGGCAGGGGCAACAGGCGGGGGTAGTCAGACAGGCAGGGTTCGGCAACAGGCAGGGTAATCAGGCAGGCAGGGGTTCGGCAACAGGCGGGGTAGTCAGGCAGGTAGGGTTCAGCAACAGCGAGGTAATCAAACAAGCAGGTAACAGAGTGAGTAGGGTCAGTGTTAACAACGATCTGGCGACGTGTTAATGAAAAGCCGGGGTTTAAATACATGTGTGTTGATGAGACGATTAGCCACAGGTGTGCATGCAGAATCAGGGGAAGGTACTAGGAGTGATGTCATCCGGGAGGAGCTGGAAGTGATGACACACCCACCAACACATGAAACACAAACAGACAAGACAGACAGGGGAGAGACGGAGGCTAGCTGCCACTAGGTAGCAGAAGTTGACGGCGTAACACATACAGGAACAATATCGCATAAGGCTATGAATTGAGATTGTGATTCTTTGACGATTAATCGTGCAGCCGTAGTGTGCGTGTGTGTGTGTTTGTGTATGTCACTCATTAACAAAAGCTTGGTTCTTGACTACAATTTACGCTAGAGGTTTAATTTGACCAGATCAGGCTACATTTGACACAGATCTGTTTATTTGGAGCAGTGTGAACAGGACACTTCACATGGAATCGGATCTTTTCAAATCAGATTTTAAACACTTTATTTCAGGGTTCTAGATCCAACACATATCTGATCTCACATATCTGGCCTATGCAACTACAATTAAACAGTAGTATTAAACAGGCTCAATGATGATAAGGCTGAAATGTGAATGATGTAGCCAATGAACTAGGTGATGCATCCCCCACACTATTTGCATGACTTCATGTTTCTTTATTATCAACCTCCCCAATTAAACCATGGCAAGGTATTTATCTGTGTAGCAAATTAAAGAAAAAAGGTTTCCCTTGGATACCTTAGATTTTCTATCTGTATTACGATGGCCAAATAGATCGTAACAATGGAGTCTGTGGATCAACGCCACAGGACAGCTGATGACTTGTAATGGGATTTTGGACAACAATAGAAGTCTACAGCACCAGGGGTGAGCATCTGTCATCCGCCAGACAGACAATGCTTATCAAGAGGAAAAAAAACATTGTTGCATTAGATTGTTTCATGGTGAGGTCAGAAAAAAGAAAAAAACCGAATGACACCAGCTTGTCTTTTAAAGGCATATGCCAGATAATAACTACTAAATATACAACTTAAAATACTGGGGTTTAGTCTAATTACGTCATATGTTAAAACTTCATAGCTAGACCATAGCTTTCAAACACAGTTTAACAAGGCAGAGTTTGGCTGTCTCAAAATACATCATTTATTTTTTCTACAATTTCTGAATCCTCAACAGCCATCTGGATCATGGGGTCCTCATTTCATTGCATAAAAAGATCCAAAGAAATCCAGATGGTACTCTGGATCATAATTACTTTGCGGGTATTGTTTTGTATCACTATATTCAATTTATTTATCAACAGCCAGACACAGCAATGTACACACATACAGTATAAACCAATAATCAATAGTCATGAAATTAAACTTAACTCCGCTTTATGAATCTTGTGTGTGTGCGTGCGTGTTTAAATTATGTAAAATTTGATATTTCTGTGATTGACGGCGTGAAAATGTATTGTGCAATATTGCACAATACATCTGAACCTCAACATAAGTCCATGTTTAATCATTTATATTGTATTCCGTTGATGTCAGTTGCGTGTACAGGATATCTGAAAACATATTCCTGTATCTCTGCAGATTTTAGCTGGCCCTACTTTACGTAGAATGCAACCCACCCCTCTCTCTCTGTCTCTCTGTCTCTCTCCCTCCCTCGATCTCTCTCTCTCACTGTCTCTCTGCCAACTGGCATATGAGTTGCCAGATTACCATATTGGCACACATGATTTGCTATTAGGTATGTGTAGTCTATAGGACGATGTCTGTGTGTGTGTGTCTGTGTGTGTTGGGGTGGTTGGGGTTGCAGGATAATAGCCTGGATGTTTTTTTTCTGGGTGACAGAATGAGTTTAGTGTGTCAGATTTACAGGGACAAGGGTTCATTTAGCCTGTGATTGTGACACACACACACACACACACACATACATTTATTTATTTTGTGTTCCAATAAATGCAATATATGTGCATTATATATATAACACATTGAGTTACAGGCTGGATGGCTCACCTACAGATACTTACAAAAGCTCCAAATGACACACACACACACCAACGATATGTCCAATCTGATGAAAGCGAGATAAATAGGAATTAGAAGAGACCTGGGCCCGGCAGTGCCACTCACTGTCCCATGAATGAACTCCTGGTACTCAGATTCACACTCAGCCAGTGGGACTCTGATCAAATACTCAAATTCCCTACTGTTGCCCCTTGATTAAACACACACATGCGCATATGCATATATATATACATACATACGTGCAAGCGCCAAGTATTGGATGACAGTTGAATACTAATGCCGCCTCCATTTGCATTCCAGGCTGTATGACTTGTCAGCATATCTCTGTTGGAGCGAGAGAGCAAGGGAATTGTCAAGAACATTCAGTTCTCGCATCTCCCCTCGTCGTGTTTTCGACCTTTAAACCGTCAACACCGCGTTGGGATACTTCCTTATCAAGGGGTTGATAACGATGCCTCAGTTAACAGAGTAGTGTATATCTTGGTTTATATTTTGTTTTGTTTGCACATCTCCTGTTTACTTAAGTACCCCATCCTCTGAGGAGCCACATGGGGAAGTTATTAGATGTTATTTTATTTTGTTCCATCACAGACTGGCCTACAAAGATCACTGTAATCTGCTGTGCGGAGAGTGGTGTTGGCTGCTTTTAAGTAATCTGGAACAGTCTTTCTTCAAATGTCCTTTGATTATTTTTTCAAACACTCAGTACCCCACTGAGACTTCAGTGAAGAGCCAGTATAAAATCAAAGCAGCCATTTAAGTAAATATCTGTTTATTTACCTCGGGACACAGGTGAGAAGTAACGTTGAAACATCTTCTCCTGTGAGAAAAGACTTCAGTGCAAATTTCTGTTCATCTTTTAACTTTTTAGTCTATTTCGGATAAAACCGTTTTGGTAGCTCCGTCAATTTCTACACTTTCCTCAAGCGCCGCCATTGTTTTTTAAATTCAGCAGAGCATGATGTTGCTGCGGTCCTATCATTTTAACATTTTTGGGAGAGGCTTTTAATGGGCTTGAGACCAGACTGATCTGCAGAGAGAAACAGTATGTGAACTTGTGAGATCACGATTGTCTCACGAGGCTAGTGATTAAGGGCTTTACAAATAAAATTAACTTGACAGAGGACTTTTTTTTTTTCATCCCAGGCAGTGGCATCCACAGCGGGCCCCGGTCCCTGACTGGTCCCTGTGCCAGCTACCCAGCACACCCCAAGAGGAATCACATCTGCCCTGTCCCTACCAAACAACTGTGATTAGCGGAGATCAAAAACTGATTGTGATTTTAATAGTGTTTAATAACATCAATTTTTCCCCCCATCATGGTATTATTTAAAACATGCGCAAGATTTCCTCAACTCAGTTGGCCAACGTGCCATTAGCGAAAATAACCATGTTAACTCATAACATACTAGCATTTAACAAGATAGCAAAAATAAAGAACATAACAAAATACAAAACAATAAAATCTTTGTCCTTGAAAGTTATGTTGCTACTCTGGCATTGACATTCACTGACTAGCTTAAAAATGCGTGGGAAATTCGCAGACGGACGCAGTTTCTAAATATTTCCATTGAAAAAAAAATGTTCAGCAAATATCTTAGTTCCAACGAGATTGAGCCAACAAAGCATTTGTGTGTATATGTGCAGCATTTATTCTGTTTCGGAAATAGTCTATAAAGTAGTCTGACTGACGGGACAGATGGGACTATGCTTAAAAGCTTTTCTGTTGATGTGATACCAAGATCTTCTCTATTTACTGTAGTAAGGTAACGTTTTAATTCCATATAAATCTCAAGTTAATTATGATGCTTGACTGATTGTATTCAAGGCGTCAGACTCATATTTCTCTGGTGAAAAATATGAGTCAACCCCCTTATATTTTAACTATTCGCAAGTAGCCATCAAGGCGCTGCTAGCTAGCGAGGCAGTGAGATGAAGACACTGGGAGAATCTTCCTCAAAAAATAATGCACTTCGTGGAATGCACCTTAGCCCCACATTGTGCATTATTTTTTATAACTAGCACACCTAGTTGAGGATTATGCCTTACATGATGCCTCCCCCTGATGGCAAGCTCCTAGCCGGCAGCCTGTGTAGCCTATTCCTTTAAGACGGCCTTGCTGACGTGTGGTAATGGGTGCACACAATCCAGTCACGTAAGACACAAAACTACCTCACAAGCCCTTTCATCCATGTTCATGTTAGAAATAATTGTCACATGTTGAGAGAAGGGCCTCTTTCTTTGCCGGTTTCTGTTTTTATCCTCACTACGGACTCTTGCTTCGGTCCCATAACTAATAGACCACAGTTCCTATGAATAGGGAATGTGGTTTCATCACAAGCAACCAAGGTCATTAGGGACCAGATTGAGGCGCTTCAGCTGTGAAAAGAGGAAGCAAGTAGGAATCTAGTAGGAGAGACTTTAATGCCCCTCTTGTGAGGGGTGGGATGAGGGTGCAGCAATTCTGCATGACTGTAGAGTCATTGATTGGGTTGCATGTTCTGACTGTAATAGATCTGGTCTGTGATTATATCATGTTATATCTCAAGTGTGGGATGCAGTTATAGTGAGTAGAATCAACATGCTTCCTATCGCCTTATGCTAAGCTCACTCTTCACTAACCCAATGCTAGGCTAGCGGCCTAGCAAGAGAAAGCAGAGTAAGAGGTTCACCAGACATGATATGGTTAACAGATTGTCTTCCTGAATCATTATTTATACAAAAAAGATGCATGAACAGGGACATCTTAAGCAGGACAAAAAGCACCAACTTGAGGATAGTGCCATAGATTTACTAAGGTGCAGTCTACCCTCATTCCGAATTTCCCATCTGGGATTAATAAAGCACATACCAGCACACCTTATTACAGTCTCTGCCTATGTCCATGTTTTCCGCTTGGGCTTTAAACACATCTTGTGTATGCTACTGCTATCAAATACCAGATCATACAGAAATATGCCACTGGCTACAAAAGTAATTATATGATAGTCTAGCCACCTACTAAATATAGTTTATTTTAAAAACATTAGGCCCTATTGCATGCAATTTTATTACATGTTACACTATGTTCAGTACTACACTAAACAGTGTACAATATGGGCATGGGCCTACAAGAGAAAATGTTTTAATTATGTCCCCCCCCCAAAAAAAAAATGTTATACCAAGGGGGAAACGGCCAATGCATGTGCCTGAAATGTGGAAGGGAATGGACTTTTAGCAATGGAAGATAAGAAATATATGATGTCCTGCCTCAAGGCAAGCTGGCCGCTGATCAGTTTGTTCTTCTCCACCCTGGGTGAATGTGTTTCATGTATGCATGTAGAAATTCATGTGTTCTCACACACACACACACACACACACACACACACACACACACACACACACACACACATTTTATCTATATTGCTCCATATTTCTCTTACACAGAGTTGCCTCCAGCTACCAAGGCTGAGGCACACAGAAAATGAAGAAAATAATAACCTAAATTTGGAGTGGGATGATAAGTACGAACAATCACTCCGCCGGGAGGTGTGATAAGCCTTTGAAGAAGGAAGTTAATTTATGTAAGTTCTTAACCTTGTTGTCCCCCCCCCCTCTCTATCTCTGTCTCTCTCTTCCAGAATTGGTGGAATGTTTCCACAGTGTCAAACAATTTAGTTCACCAACTGCGGGTGTCACAGTCAGGTCAATAGACATTTTAATCAGTCACACACACACACACACACACACACACACACACACACACACACACACACACACGCGCGCGCACTTGCCCGGCACCCATCACTGTAATTAGCAAGGCATATTGAAATGGTAAGAGATAAAATGTATTGTTGGCCAATCGCAGTCTTATAGCGCCCTCTGTTGGATAATTAGCGAAGTAACAAGCGCAAGCTTAATATTGGTGGGGTTTGTGTGCATTGCCTCTATAATACTATGAGACCATGATTGAACTATGGGAAACAAGCTTTGAAAGGACTCACCTATTACGAATATTTAGGATGATTACCCAAATTAAATGTCCTCACAGCAAGCATACAGGAAAGCAATAAACTGGATTGGATTAAAGCACCACAGAAGCCATACAAACTGCCTTGTCAATTACTGGACCATCCAGAAGAAGGTTTAAAGAAGTGCAAGGTACTATGTGTATTCTATCTATAATATGGGTTAGATGGAAGCATAAATGAACACAGGATTTGAGAAGGAGTGAATTTCTCTCACATAAAAAAAGCAATGGTGTAAATTTTCAAATCAGCAATTTCCAGTCTGGGACACTAGAGAATTACATAATGTGCAGTATAAGAGATGGTCCACGTGGGTGACAGTACACCAAGACCAGGGGAGGAATGTCCAGGTTTCAGTCAGAAAACCCCCTCTCGTAGTTGGTATCGACCATTTGGATCTGCTAGTTAGCACAATCCAGCGGTAGAACCTAATGAGGTGAAATCTTTTGGACTAGCCCAGTGCAGGGGTGGAGCCAATTCATGATGGCATGAGGACCGGAACCTGGAATAGTTGACTGAGATGAGGAAGCCTATACCAATTATCCCCATATACTGCTTTCAGGAGCTGGCAGGAGTCAGCACTGCAGACACCTCTGTCTTCCCAGGTATATCATCCCCACAGCATTACCACAGTGACACCTTTCACAACGCTTCTGCGCCTACAAACACACTGCATAACACGTAGAAAGCTTACCCATCTGGTCCATAAAACCACATACAGTTATACACATGGTGAGGTCTAAAATGTTATACACATGGTGAGGGTTAAATTAATAATACAGGGCAAATCACTTTCACATTGCTGTAAAACATATAATATTGATGTACAGTCCTGGATTTTTTTGTCAATATATGTAATAGGCCTATATATTGTATCATTAGTTGCCATATTTCGCTCACTGTCCTGTGAGGCGTCTTCCTGATCTGCTCCAGTGGGTTGTTTTCCTATGTTTCCCAGAAATTGTTTTGCCACCCCATCACCTCTCTTTGTGAGCCGCAAAGCCAGGCTGTTGCATTCTGGATGTAATAGGACATAGCATGAATAAAATTGGTATGTCATCTGCTACTATCCGATCTGGGCTGAAGACACTTTGTGACATCAAGTTGTCTACAGAAGTCAAGTTTAGCCACGGAAAACAACAACAATGTTGAAAATTGTACATCACCAATGGGCACATTTTAACCATGTACTATAATTTGTGCCCAGAGATGCAGTGGTAGACACACACAGACCACAGTTTGTGCCACTGCTCGACAGAGAGAGAGAGAGAGAGAGTGCACGATACTGAGTGTGTGTGTGTGTGTGTGTGTGTGTGTGTGTGTGTGTGTGAACAGAGGGAGGTGGTAAGGAAAAAGAGTGACACAGATCAACAGACTATAAGGCACTGTGTGCACTACTCTTACTTCTGATTCATAGACAGTTTATTATCATGTATTTGTTTTAGGGATGCAAGAAATATCAAAACATTTTTAATCGAATACACGGTCCAAATCTCAGCGAGTAGGCCTACTCCAGTAATCGTTTTGTAGATGTTTTATATGGAGGGTTTTAAGGGCCAAAACTAAATATATAAAAACATAAATAATTATATAATTAAATGCTTAAATAAATGAATAAATATGTAATTTAATGCTTAATTGTGTTACATTTATTTGTGTATTTATTTATTCATTTATATATATATTTATATATTTACACATTTATTATCACATTTATACTTCATTTATTTTATTCATTTATTCAACACATTTATTTATCTATTTATAATTGTATTTATTTATATATACTTTTATTTATCCATAGTGTAATTTGCAGCAGCGAAATAAATAAATGTGTCAACTTCATCCATCAAAAGTCAGGGGGCGGGTTAAAGCCTCTGATTGGTCAATGAACATTAGTTGCTGTACTATCTCTGCGAGGATCGTGAATACAGCTCTGTCAGGGCCGATATCATTCCAGTTCGTTCAGCGAAGCCCTCAATCTGATCTAAAAAACCATAAGAATTGTCATTTGCCTCCACCTGTTCAGCTACAGCCAACACATCTACCATTGTGGAACGCAAGATTTCATTATGATCCGCACCTGGTGCTGCCATCTTTAATTAGGCAAAAGCAGTAGATTCAAGTTCAACCACTAATCAGAGGCTTTAACGCGCCCCCTGACTTTTGATGGATGAAGTTGACACATTTATTTATTTCGCTGCAGCAAATACACTACGGAGAAATAAAAGTATATATACAGTAAATAAATACAATTATAAATCGACAAATAAATTACCAGGTCGCTATCAGCCCCCGTCTGCTAAAACTTTCGCGAAATAGTATCTTTATCTTACCCATTTATTATATACTCCGATTGTTGTTTAGCGATCTCTAGTATAATAACCGATAGCGATCTGTGTTGTATTGTATTGTATTGAATCCACGTTGTAGCTGTTTTTGCATCAAACAATGTAAGCATGGGCTCCTGTTGCTCTTGCTCCTGTGCCTCCCTCGTAGAAAAGATAGCTCTCCTAGAGAGACGTATCTGAAAAGATAGCGTCCATAGAAAAGACAGGTACTCCAGACAGCATAGAAAAGAGACCTGCCAGGCGGTCGGCTAGAGTTAACGCTAGCATTAGCTCCGTCCAGGGTAACCCGTCGGCAGCACCATTTGCGAAGGCAGGCAGCCCTCCTCGCAAGTCTTTTTCGGGGGGGAAAACGCTAGTCATAGGCGACTCTGTTACACGTAAAGTTAGACTACACACGCCAGCTAACGTTATTTGCTTACCAGGGGCCAGGGCTCCCGACATCGAAGCTAATCTTAGGGTGCTGGCATGCAGTAAGACCACACACAGAGTTAGATTAGACGCACCCAACACCGACACTAGTTTTGACAACATTGTAATTCATGTCGGCACCAACGATACTAGGATGAGACAATCAGAAGATGTGTCGGCATCGATTAATTAGTGGGCTAGCTTAGCCAGCTAGCACACTACTGTTATTCTCGTTTTTCTATTTCTTTATTAGTGGGCTAGCTCGAGCTAGCACACTACTGTTATTCTCGTTTTTCTATTTCTTTATTCTTTATTATTATTCCTCCCACTTTTTTGGTTCTTTAAAGTGTAACTAGTTTGTCATTTTTTGTGCTAGAAACTTCATACTTACATAAAAATTTTCATATTCTTTTGTAGTTTTTGGGTTGTATTTGTATTTTTAATAGTTTTGGAAATATTCATAGTTTTATTCATAGTTTTTTTGTCATTGAAATACATTGTAGAATGTTCAGTTCTCACTCTAGCAGCAGTTGGACATTTGAAATGTCATAGTACTTTTCTAACTTGCCGCTACTCCTACAGTTTGAAAGCTACATGGAGATATTGTATATCAAAATGTTCAGCAGTTTCTGCTTTCACTCACATGTAAATATCGTAGTCCCATGAGTTATAGTTTTTGAAATATTCAAGTATGTTTGAGCATCATGCTCCACATACACACACATTGTACAATGTTCGGGTCTCCACTTTAGCAGCAGTTGGAAATTTGAATTTTTGTA
>OOFB01030402.1:3164-16288 GCA_900323305.1 Trachyrincus murrayi
CACGATTGGGTCTGTCTGTATGGGTCCATGGTGTGTCTGGGTGTGTGTGTGTGTGTGTGTGTGTGTGTGTGTGTGTGTGTGTGTGTGTGTGTGTGTGTGTGTGCATAAGAGTGTGTGTGTGTGTGTGTGTGTTTTCTGTGTGTGTGTGTATATATACAAACGTGAGCGTGGAGATAAAGGTGAAGGTGTGAATCCACTAAATCGCTGTGTAAACGTGTTTGTGGCCGTCTGCTGCGGAGGACAAGGAAGTGCTGCTCTGCAGCGGGCGCCTGGCAGGAATGTTGCCTCGGAGGCCGTGTTAAAGTGTTCAGGGTCCTAACGCCATGTCTGCTACACACCGTCAAACTGTCTTCGTCTCGCCCCTCCCTCCCTCTTGGCTTTTATTAGCACTGGAGCAACACGGTAAGGGGCAGAGCAGAGCCCCGGGCTGCCCCTCCATTCCACACAGCCCATAAGTCAGTCTCAGATCATTAAATAGAAGTTATTTACAGCACCCCTCCCCCTGCCCAGGCCGCCACCGCCGCCGCCGCGTTCATCATTTTTACTTTGTGTTCCTTGTTCCTTCCACCCCTCATTTTCCCTCTCTTTCTTTAAAGTACAGTATTACTCACAAACACACACACACACACACATAAATACGCGCGCGCGCACACACACACACACACACACACACACACACATCTGGGGCATTTCCCCCCACGAGACCGATGATACAGAAGATATCGCTGACACACGGAATTTTAATAACTTTCAAAATAAAAGCAGCACAAGAAGAAGAAATACGATATGCATGTCAACCCCCCATTGAGCAATCAAACAGAGACATACACGACATTTACATATGCTATGGTAGCACCCCCCGCCCCCCCCAACAGAACATTACATACATTTTTGTTTGGAGGGGCGTGTTACAATAGCATGTATTGTAACACGCCCCTCCAAACAAAAATCGCTCCTGTACTTCCAAACAGGGAGAGAACACAAATGAACAGACACATACAGAGAGAGAGAGAGAGAGAGAGAGAGAGAGAGGGGGGGGGGGGGGGTGAGTAGGAGGGAGAGAGAGGCAGAGAGAACAAGTGAGAGAAAGAAAGAGGGAGGGAGAGAGACAGAGAGAGTCAGAGAGGGAGAGGGGGAAAGGAGAGAGGGGGGGATTCAGCCCAGGCCAGGGTTTGAAGAATGTGTCTGCCTACCGTCTATAATGCCATATATTTACCCTGGAGTCAAGCAAACAGAAGCTTCTTAACACCGGGATGAATTAGGCCCTGTCACAGAGCTCCCTGCTCCATTACAAGACCCAGCACCTCCATAAATCACTGGAATCCAGTGTCCAGGCCTCCACCTCCTCCTCCTCCTCCACCTCCTCCTTCTCATCCTCCTCCTCCTCATCCTCCTCCTCCTCCTCCTCCTCCACCTCCTCGCGTGCCCAGGTCCTGTATGGTTTTGTTTGGCTTGGGCCAGGCCTGTACTTCCACTGTACTTTGATACTCTGCTGTGAAAAAAAAAAGAAATACAAATGGAGGCGATGGAATTGACAGGAGGGGGGTCGGCGCTGCCCGCAGCATGCTGGGAAGGATCCTGGACATGGAAGGCTATCCCCTTTAAGAAGGAAAGAGAAAGAAAGAGAAAGAAAGGAAACATCCATAACAGGAAGAGGCGATCAGTCATTGACACGGAGGAACAGCTGCTGCCAGCCAACATCAAGGAGGGAGACATGAAAGGAACAGCTCCCCTGTTGTCTGTCCCTCCCTCCTTTCTCTCCCCTCCTCCTCTCTCCCCTGCTCCCTTTGTCTGGCTTCTCCACACTCTCTCTCTCTCTCTCTCCTCGCTCTCCTTTTAAACAAACCCTCCCCTCAACTCAAAGCCACCACCCACCTCAACTCCCCTTTTACTTATCCGTCCCCCTGTTCCCCCTCATCCCCCCCATCCCCACCCACCACCCACCACCCAGCCTACCAGCCACTCAACCTTGTGGAGGAATTGGGTGGTGAACAATCACTCCTTCAGGAAACTCCGGGCAGTGCAGTCAGCCCAGGAATATTCCTGCTTTAATTTTTATGATTTTAACATTTCCTCAAAGCCTTTTAAAGTCACTTTACTCTTTAAATGTCACCACAACGACAAATAATAGAAAAGACAAAAAAAGCGGGTGTGATGTGTCACCCGTTCCTGTGCACTATATGTCATGGGAGGGCGGAGGCGTTCGGAGGTGGGAGATAGCACTGCGTTTAGCGTGCTGTCATCATACCCGACAGGTCGTGCCCGGCGGCGGTGCGGCGGCGGCGGTGCGGCGGCAGTGTGGGCGGTGATTGACAGCCGGGCTTAATGACAGCAGGTCAAACAGTGATGTTGTTGAGTGATGCTGTCATGACTCCTCGCTCGCTCTCTCTCGCTCTCTCTCTCTCTCTCTCTCTCTCTCTCTCTCCACACCCTCCTCCTTCTCTCTCTCTGTTGAGGAGCTGGACTGGAACACTAACCGTCAGGATGATCGAGAGAGGGAGAGAGATAGAGAGAGAGAGGTTGAGAAAGAGAGAGAGAGGTTGAGAGAGAGAGAGAGAGAAAGAGGGAGGAGAGAGAGAGGGAGAGAGATAAAGAGAGACTGGGTGTCACTGTTGTGTGGGGTAGTGCATGGTCCATAGCAGCACTTATAAGCAGACTGTTAGACTATATTATAACAGTGCATTAAATGTATTTGATTATTCCGGAGGAAGGGCCGCGAGGAGCAGCCCATTAACAATAGCTTGTGTTGTGTCTATGGAGAGTGTGTCGCTAGGCCCAGCTAGCAGTGTGTCATCGCTATGCCTCTGTTGGACTCCATTCATTCTTGTTACACGTATTCAATACAAAATACGACTTGCTTTTTTCCTGTGATAATGAATGCAACATATTTGGCAATTGGGCAAAACCCTAAATCTTCCAAAAGAAGTGCTACATGTGTGTGTGTGTGTGTGTGTGTGTGTGTGTGTGTGTGTGTGTGTGTGTATGTTCATGTTGGGGTATTGTTCAACACATGGCCAAAGATGCCACATTTAATATCATGGCGCGAGACATTACTGAGAATCAAGTGAAGTTTTATGATGGCTAAATTGAATCAAGCAGTTGAGAGCTGCAGCATCAAGGGCTTTACTGTGGGGTTGTCCCCGCCGGGTCCGATGCCCCAGGATTCAACCATTCACTGTCCAACAAGATGAACTAAACTGGCTTATTGGCGTTTCGCTCTGCTGTAACGCAATCACGTCATTAACAAACTCATGGATGGACAATGGAGTTTTATTTCCTTAATGAAATCAACCTATTCTGACAACAGCAGCGAGTTCTGTCTGCATCAAGCTGGGGTTAATCCTCCACTTTTGAATGTCTGAAAGAAAAGGCACATTGTTTAGTTTTTTTTCCATTTTAATTCTGCATTTTACAGAGCAGAATACATTTTAAACCGACTGACCTTTCCCCGGATCAATGGTAAATGTCTAATAAACAGTTTGCCTTTGCGACAACAGTTCAATCAAATGACTTGAGTTGACAAGCAAAGGTCCCTCACACAGAGATTAGTGGCCGTACATCAGAGCCACTTAATGGGGTGGGGGGGGGGGGCGTAGAGGTCATGAACCATGCCCCGCCCACCCCCATGCACCAACCCCTTGTTGTGAAAATGGGAACTTGTGATTGGACGGCGGCTCGCTGCTCTGAAAGCCCTCCCCTCGGCGTCTTTAGTATGTGGAATGAGTGTGACACTGCGCCGCTGTGGTGTAGAACGAGAGAGATACGCACGCACCAAGACGCACGTACCAAGACGCGGAGATATTTTTTTGTGTGCCGTTGTCCGTATTTCGCTGATGCAGTAGTAATTTATCACTAAAAGTGTTTCGCTCGATTTCTGTTCTTCACTCTTCGTTTCTTCTTCTTGTCCAAAACGGGGTCAACGGATATTGCCTAAGGAGATCGTTTGGTGCTGTGGAATCGAGGAAAGATGAAATCTGGAAAATTGTCTTTCCCTTTAGACTAAACTTGTTTCGCTCTGTTGTTGGATTATTAAATACCTCGCAATTTTGCCGCCGCTTGTGCCACAGTGTTGACACGCCATGAATTGTGGTGATTTATGATTTCCAACACGGTTCCCCCACCCGATCCCCGCCGCCGCCCGTTCCCCGCGTCGCTTCGATCCAGATGAAAGATTCCCCCTGTGGAACTCAGCCGTTTTTACGCAGTCAGTCCCCCGCGCGACACACCGAGGCGAGAGACAGTCCACAGCAGAAAGGAACGGAGAAATCGTCCGTTTCCAGTAATTCTCCCTCGGATCCAATACGTCAAGCAAGGAGAATTCCTATTCGGATTCTAAAGATGTTGACGGCGCACAGTCACTTGCTGCACCCGGAGTACCTCCAACCACTCACATCTGCACCAGTGAGCATCGAAGTAAGTGCAATACACACCCTTTTGGACTATTGTTTTTTCAGAATTTTAATGTAAAACAATACGTTAATACTTTTCGTGTAGCTTCGTGCCATTTTACGCACACCGTGTTTTTTTTTATGGGAAAACGGACCTCGTGCGTACTGATGTAATTTGAACAATATTACGCTCTAATATCCACGACATTATACTTGGGTAAGCATTAGGCCTATGTGTTTTGTTTTTCTTCCTACATGAAGAGGTGAGGTGATGTATGTGCGTGTATTTTTGCATTCCTTTGCTACGAGGGCGAATTCACATCCTGTAACTTAAGGAGAGGAAGACGATCAGACGAATAATTACGCCTGCCAATAATAAATGTACATTGTAAGACTTTTTTTTAATCAAGCAATGTTTTTTCCTGCTCAGCTGGATGCCAAGAAGAGTCCCCTGGCTCTGCTGGCCCAGACCTGCTCTCAGATCGGCAAGCCGGACCCTCCTTCCTCCTCCAAGCTGGCCTCCCTCTCCTCCAGCAGCCTGGGAGACAAGGACTCCTCCTCCGGCCGCTCCTCCAAGTCCGGGGAGCAGCACCCACCGCTGGACGATAAGTCCGGCTTCAAGCCTTACGCCAAACTGACCGGGGACTGCCGCAAGGACGCCGGACTCTCCAAAGGGCCTTCAGATAAAGCAGGCTTCAGGGTGCCTAGCGGCAGCACCAACGGAACCAACACCTCCTGTCCCTCCTTTACTCCCCGCACCCAGTCGCCCTGCTCCTCTTCCCCTCCCCTGCACAGCCAGAGCCACCCCCACAGACAGAGCCAGTCCCCCAGCACACCCCAGCCCCTGCCCCACTCCCAGGCCCTGCCACACTCCCAGGCCCCTCACACGGACAGCAAGCCTGGCCACTCGGAGCAGGTGGCCTCAGACAGGTCCTCAGACTGTAGCAGCAGCAGCAGCGCGGGCAAGAAGGACTTGGATCTGAGCAAGGTGGGGATGGACGGAGCGCAGCTTGCTAACTCCAGCCACGTACGGGCTAGCGCTAACTCCAGCAATGCTAGCTCGGCCAGCAGCCCGCGGCCGGACAGCAAGCCTGACCAGTCATCTCAGCCTGGGGTCTCGTCCGGACACATCGCCCCCGTGTCTCCGTTCAAACCGGGACACTCCGTCTTCCCCATGCCGACCGCCTCCATGGGCTACCACGGCTCCATCGTGGGGGCCTACGCAGGCTACCCCTCGCAGTTTGTGTCTGGTCTGGATCATACCAAGTCTAGCCTGGGTCTGGGGCTCCAGAGGAAGACCTCCAGCCCTCTCTCTGGGGCCTCTCCGCCCTCCCTGATGCAGGGCCTTTGCCGGGACCCCTACTGCCTGACGTACCCCAACGCCCCGCACCTCGGGGGCAGCAACTGCTCCACCTGCGTCCACGACCCATCTGCCTCCCTCAAGTCGGGCTTCCCCGGTCTGGTGTATCCCTCCCACCACCTTCACTCCCTCCACCCCAGTGCTCTGTCCTCCGGCTCCACGCCCTCCCTGTCCCACCCGCTCTACACCTACGGCTACATGCTCTCCAACGAGCCCCCGCCCCACGCCTGCAACTGGGTGTCCGTGGGGGGTCCGTGCGACAAGCGCTTCTCCACGTCAGAGGAGCTGCTGGCCCACTTGCGCACCCACACGGCGATGCACGGCATGGTGGACAGCAAGCTGCTCTCCGTCTACCCCTCCTCCATGTCCTCCGCTGCGTCCTGCCACCTCCACCTGCCCCCACCCGGCAGCCCCGGACCCCTCCCCAGCTCCTTCTCCCTGCGGGGGTCCCCGGGCCTGGGTCTGGCCCGCTACCACCCCTACGCCAAGGGCCACCCCGGCCTGCCCCTGCCTTCTCTGCCCTCCTCCCCTGCGGCCTACTATTCCCCCTACGCCCTCTACAGCCAGAGACTGGGAGCTGCCTCCGCTCTGGGGTACCAGTGACGGCTGGAACCGTGGAGCCGTGCCCCTGGATGGCCACCACCAGCTTGGACACAAGGAGCCCAGAAGATGGATTCCTTATATAGCCAGTCAGACGGAGGGGGTCCGTCCATCCATCCCCCACCTGCAAGGAGAACCATGTGTTGGTCTCAAGAGGCGGAGGGGCGTCCCACGAGCAGGACACCCCTGATGGACGGTCTGCAGCCCAGAGAGACTTTATCCTCTAAAGACACTGCTGGGAACCGGAGCTGGAATAGGATGACATGGTGGGATTATGACAGAGGTCTAGAGACTTCTTTTTTTTCTTTTCTTTTTTTTACTTTTTTCCCCCTCCTCTCCGATGTCTTTCTTCCAGGACTCAAAAGAAATCTGTATTTATTTTTCACTCAAGCGCTTGGTATTCAACTTTTAGGGGGGGAGAAAAAATTGCTGTCCAAATGAATTGTCCTGAGATATTTTAAGTGAAAGAAATGATTTAAATATAGTAACATAATGCCTATCACTCTAAAAAATAAAAATCTTGCACCATGATAAAGGTGTGGACTGTGGGACGTTATTTTGGGGACATTTTCTAAACTCTTCTATTCTGCTGTTTGGTTTTGTTTTTTGTTTTTTCCACAAGCTTATTCAGACTCCTGTCCACGACAATTATCACAAACAATGCCGTTTTATTTTTAAATTGTACATATGCAGAGATGTCATATTTTTTCAAGCCTTATACTTGGGAAGCAAAGTGGGGTGGCTGAATGGTACGGTTCAATATAAATAAATAAATAACAGAATCTCTGACACATAAACAGATAAATAACGATGGCTGTGCTATCCAACCGACAGGGAAAGTCTTATTTTATTAAATAAATTACTTGACTTGAATGCACTTTCAATTGTTTTCCCCTCATTAACTCACCTTTTAACACAGTGTTCAGCATCTTCATTCCAAACACCAGATGATAACAGTTAATTAACAGTTGTAGTCAACTTTAACCAGACCGGTTAGATGACCAGGAAGCTAACGGTCATTCCAGAGGACACACCACCATGCTATAAATGGCTGCGGTGTAGCTAATATTTCCTCTAGTCTCTTATCCGTTGACAGAGGGCATCATGGGGGGTCAGGCTCGATGCGTCGGCTAGCCCTCGAAGACCTTCCTCCTCCTTCCTCATCCTCCCATTAAGAGTATACTGTTGTTGTCGCCGCTTGCAGCATCGTCTTTAATTGCTGATTTGTGTTTGTTGAGGTCTTAAAAAACAGCCCTCTCAGCAGAGAGGAGGGCCTTTGGCCGGGGCCGCTGGGTCACTGGGAGGGGGGTTGGGGTCTCGGCCTGACGGATTGGCCCCCTGCGACACAAAGGGCAGGCCTGACAATGGGTGGCGTCGTGATAGAGAAATATTCATCAGTCTTGACACATCCCCCGAGGAGCAGAGCAAGGAAGCCTTTTTTTTAAAACTTTTTTCAGAACAAAGATGTGAAGGCTTTTATCCTGGGAGCAGAGGAGTCATTTTCTTCTAACTGAGGTCACCCTCCCATAAAGTGGGAGCAGTTAAAACACTAATAGGAAGGGGGAGATCTGAGTCTATCTAAAAGCCTGGGCCATTAGAGGGAGCTCACAAAGCTCACACCAGCCCGTTAATGTGTCTCTCTCTCGCTGATCTTGCTTGGCTGACGGGGCGCGTAGGAGGTGCGAAGTGAGGGTGGGGTGGGTGGTGGCTCGTTGGTTGGTTGGGTGTTTGGGGGGGGGGCCGAGGAGTCTCCTGGTCGTCTCCTCTCGCAGTTCATTTGCACTCCAGACAGGGTCGGGCGGGGCGCGGCGAGCACAGGTGCCAATTGACAGGGCCATTAGTGGAATGGATGACCCTCCGCAGCCGCGGCCGCTGTGGTGCGAGGAGCAGCAAGGTCGCGGGCCCGCTACTTTGGGCAGCAGGTCTTTGTGTGAGAGGACCGCTAGGCTATATTATTATTGTTCTTTGCCAGAGAACTGGAGCTCCACTGTGAGACAGCAGTTTAGGCTACGATTCAAGATTCAAGATTCAAGAAAACTTTATTATCCCAAGGGAAATTAAGGTGCAGCAGTTAACAGTAGGAAATACACAGGAGGAGAAATAGACACCACACACAAACACGAAACACAAACACAAACACAAATTTATGCGTAGGTATATACAATACACAACAATACGCGTAGTGCAAGTGCAATTGGTAGATGTCTGCCAACGTAGGCCTCGGCCTTTCATATAGGCCTACTCTTACTATCGTTAACAGGCTACTTAATACATGATTTATTACTGATAGGCCTGTTTAAAGGTATGTTTAAAGAATTTGTTTAGTTTTGCTTCTGGAGTTATACGGTAGTAAGGTGTTGCCCCCTATGGGTGTGTTAGTGAAATGCAGGGGCAATGTGTTTGTAATGCTCAGTTGAAAACTCACTGCTGCAAAACCCGTTTCAAATAAAGTGAACTGTTCCAACGTTTTTTTTTACTTTTGTTTGAAACTGTCTTTTCGACCGCTTGTCGACTGCCAACTCTGAGGAATGTGGCCAGAGTAGAGCGTCTATTTGTCTCCCCTTCAGAGGTCATTCAGAGGGGACCACATCCAATCACATTGCCCAGGGAGGGGGGGGGGTGGAATTAATTCCAGCATTTGCCAGTTTACACTCGTTCATCAAATGCCTCTCTATCTCCACCCTCACTCATCAATCTCTCTCTCTCTCCTTCTCCCCTCTTCATCCTCCCAGCTGAGTCAACACCCCCACTATCTGCTCCTGTCCACTGGCCCAGCCTTTGTGTGTGTGTGTGTGTGTGTGCGTGTGAGTGTGTGTGTGTGTGTGTGTGACTGTGTGTGTGTGACTGTGTGTGTGTATGTGTATCACATTATTAGACCAAAGAAAGACAACAAACTGTTTAGGTCTGGTAGGTCGTAGTAGTACTCGAGGCATTTTCCAAAACGACCGTAGCCTTGATTCGACCGGAGTCTGTTCTGCTGAAACCAGAGCACTTTTGGTCCGGGCTCAAGCCCATTTGGTCCAGATCAGTTGTGTCCGGTCTTTAAGTCCACCGGACACGTTGTCACGGTGGGATTAACATTTTGGCTGGTCGATACCACAAGACTGTGGACTTACTTATCTCTAAAAAAATACACAGTGAAAGTAGTGTCTTTAGCTTCACAACAATCATTTGTGGAGTTTTTTAGCTACTTTTCCTAAAGAATAACGTTTGTTTGCTTGTTAGCTTCCAGTAGATGTTGTTGCTGCTGGTTTCACACCTGGCATGTGAGACCCATTTTCCCATTCCTTGTGTCTGTGTGTGTGGTTCTCGTGTCTGTGTGTGTGGTTCCTCGTGTCTGTTTGTGTGGTTCCTCGTGTCTGTGTGTGGTTCCTCGTGTCTGTGTGTGCGATTCCTCGTGTCTGTATGTGTGTGTGAACCAGGACCATGGTGTGTGTCTCTCTCCAGTGTAGCAGAAGAGGGTAGAAGGTTATTTTAGAGCCTTCATCAACATCTCAAGGCTTCACTGCAGGCCCACTTTTTATGTAATTTTAAGCCGTGAAGGTAAAGAACAGTAGAGTTCAGTAGAGTTACAGACTGTATGATTGTAAGACTCTGGCATTGGAGACAGTAGAATTGAGGATGGTGGAGCACAGTAAAGCACAGTAGATAGATAGGGATATTACACCAAAGTAAAGCACAGTAGATATTGATATTAGACCACAGTAAAGCACAGTAGACATTGAGATTAGACCACACAGCACCCTATGCAGACTAAGTAGGGGTGACACAGCCCTTTGCAGAGCGGTGTGGAGAACGTAGACTTCACAAAATGTACTTATTTTATTTATATTTATTTATAAGAGATGTATAAGAGATGTAGAAGGCTGACGCTCAGGGTGACCAGAGTCACTGAGACTCCATCACGGTCACCCCCGCCCACCCACCCAACACCCCCCCGCGCGTGCGCGGTGTGTGGCGGCGTTGTGAGCGGAGAGCCGCGTGTCAGTAGGCCTACTGTGGAGTCCTGGGTGAGGGAGAGTGGGGGTGGGGTGGGGATGACAGGTCTGGTGATTAATGACGACAGAGTGTGGAACTGCTCTTCAATTAGGCGTCAGCACCGCCCCTGCACACCGTTCCCTGCTGACAGCTGGGGAACCGGAGGGGAGGGGAGGGAGGGAGAGAAAGAAAGAGAAAGAGGGGGGGAGGGAGGGAGAGAAAGAGAGAGAGAGAGAGAGAGAGAGGGGGAGAGAGAGAGAGGGGGGAAGAGAGAGAGAGAGAGAGAGGAAGAATGTGGTGGACTATGGTTTCAGTCTTGCTCTGTCTCCCCCATCTCTCCCTATATCACCGCCTGCTCTGTCTCCCCCCCATCTCTCTCTCTATATCACCGCCTGCTCTGTCTCCCCCCCATCTCTCTCTCTATATCACCCCCTGCTCTGTCTCCCCCCCATCTCTCTCTCTATATCACCGCCTGCTCTGTCCCCCTCATCTCTCTCTATATCACCGCCTGCTGTCTCCCCCCATCTCTCTCTCTATATCACCGCCTGCTCTGTCTCCCCCCTCATCTCTCTCTATATCACCGCCTGCTCTGTCTCCCCCATCTCTCTCTTTATATCACCGCCTTCATTCCTTTAATTCTCTCTGTTGTTCTCACTCTGTCACTGTGTGTGTGTGTGTGTGTGTGTGTGTGTGTCTCTCTCTCTCTCTCGCGCTAGTACGCCACTGCCGCTAGTACGCTACACCGCCAATAGTATGCCACCGGCCTTAGTACGCCACTGCCGCTAGTACGCCACCGCCACTAGTATGCCACCGCCGCTAGTACGCTACACCATCGCTAGTGCGCTACACCGCCGCTAGTACACTACACCGCCGCTAGTACGCCACGCCACCACTAGTACGCCACCGTCGCTAGTACGCTATACTGCCGCTAGTACGCCACCATCACTAGTACGCTATACTGCCGCTAGTACGCTATACTGCCGCTAGTAGTACACCACCGCCGCTAGTACGTCATCACCGCTAGTATGCTACACTGTCGCTAGTACGCCACCACTGCTAGTATGCTACACTGCCGCTAGTACATGTACATGTTACACAACCTCCTTTATTCCATCTTTTAAAAAAGACCCAGACCAACCAAAATATTGTGACCGCCTCCACTCCTCTCACGCCCCATATCACCCCCACCCACACGCCTGCATTCGTCACACAGCCTGAAAAAATAAACAATAATACGAACATGAAGAAAATGCTTCTCGGTTGGAGTTAACAGGTCAGCAATGCATTCTGGGAGGTCCCCCCTGTGCATTTAATAAGATGTACTTCCTTCATTTCGTCGGTAATATGCTAGTATATTTTACCTTTGATACAAGATAACAACCCCAATGGGCCTGTTTGCCGAAGTGATGTATCTTTGAAATATGCCATTAAGGGGAAAAATGGCTTTTCAATTTATGCTTGTAATTACAAATGTGGCGGTTGTACGCAGGGTTGAGCTGGTGGACTTCTGCTGACCTTAGAGCAAAACTTGCCTCTGGGCCTTTTCTCCAACTAGGCTTTATAATTAAACAACCACCCTTACCCCCCGTTGACATGCATAAAGACAAACTCTGGGGAGGAGAATGGAGCACAGACGAACAGCTGGAAAAGGCTTCATTTTGATGTACGATTGTCATGACGGTCCTGATTATGAGTTAAAGCTTCACATAAACCCAACACGTCAGTGTTCAGCTTCCATTTCGCTTGCAAACATGCAAGCGAAATGGAAGCTGAACTTGGATCACTTCCCGCAACTGTGACGATCGTGTTTGGTGTTGGACCCAAGAGCAGACAACAGACGACACAGACATAGATAACGTAATAAAAGGTTTACTTAAGATCATATACAGGAATGAACAGTAAACCGGGCGGGACCGGTAGACAGGCAGGGAATCGGCAACAGACGTGGTAGTCAGACAGGCAGGAGGTCGGCAACAGGCGAGGTAGTCAGACAGGCAGGAGATCGGCAACAGGCGGGGTAGTCAGACAGGCAGGAGGTCGGCAACAGGCGAGGTAGTCAGACAGGCAGGAGATCGGCAACAGGCGAGGTAGTCAGACAGGCAGGAGATCGGCAACAGGCGGGGTAGTCAGACAGGCAGGAGATCGGCAACAGGCGGGGTAGTCAGACAGGCAGGAGATCGGCAACAGGTAAGGTAATCCAAGAGGCAGGTAATCCGAGAGAGTAGTGTCAGTGTGTACGAGTACGATCTGGCAGTGAGTGTGTGGAAAGGCAGAGTTTATATATGGCGGTTAATTAACAGGGAACAGGTGGAGGTGATGACGCTAATGAGCAGGTAACCAGGAGGAGTGTAGGACCCAGGGGAGGCCATGGGACACGGCCGTGACAGTACCCCCCCCTCAATGGGAGCCTCCAGGCGACCCTCACGGTTTGTCAGGATGGGCCTGGTGGAACTCCCGGATGAGGGAGGGGTCCAAAATGAGGCGACGGGAAATCCAGGTGCGCTCCTCTGGACCGTATCCTTCCCAGTCCACGAGATACTGGAAACCTCGGCCTCGACGGCGCACGTCCAGCAGCCGCCGGACGGTGTAGGCTGGGTGGTCGTCGATGATCCGGGGGGGTGGAGGGGGAACGGCTGGAGGGCACAAAGGGCTGACAGACACTGGTTTAATTTGGGAGACGTGGAAGGTGGGATGGATTCTCATAGATTTGGGTAATTTGAGTTTAACAGCAGAGGGGTTGATAATGCTCATAATTTCGTAGGGGCCAATGAAACGAGGGGACAGTTTCTTAGATGTGG
>OOFB01030405.1:0-10902 GCA_900323305.1 Trachyrincus murrayi
TTGAGGGCCGCTGAAATAGGAGACGTCAGCTTCTTTACTAGAAACCACTTAGCAGGAGAAGGCTTAGGTTATTTAATAGTTTAATTAATCATAAGGAACAGGTGAACTGCAACACACACACACACACACACACACACACACACACACACACACACTGCCTGCAGAAGTGTAACACCGACATGTGGAAGGTTTCAGCTCACAGTTCCCCTTTGAAGATACCAGTCAGCTGTGGCGCGAGCCCTGCTCCCCCGGGAGGAGGAGGAGGAGGAGGAGGAGGAGGAGGAGGCGGCAGGGCTCGCGCCACACAGTTGACGAACGAGACTACGCAACAACAAAAAAAACAAAAAACCCGATGACGGTTTACGTTTTTTTAACCAGAACGTCGGCGAGATCACGTTTCTCTTCAGACTTCAGGTTTTTAACGTATTAGAGCGTAGGACATCTCAAGACAATACAATACTATACTACTAAAAGCCACGGGTCATTCAGCGGGGCGGAGCAGAGCCACAATGGCTGTGTGATCGCACGGCGGCCAAAACACGGGTCGGTGTCACCGCTCGGGACGCCGCGTCGTATAGCGTCCGGGCACGACTGAACCAAGCGTGGAGCGAAGAAGAACACACACACACACACACACACACACACACACACACACACACACACACACACACACACACACACACACACACACACACACACACACACACACACACACACACACACACAATGTGTCACATTAAAAGTGTGCTCACCGTGTAACGTCGCGCATTGTCTCGGGTAACTTTGTCCAGAAGTTCCCACCACCGGGTAGGTAGGTAGGGTTGGGGTAAGGTAGGTAGGTAACAACAAGAAGAAGAAGAAGAGCCACACGATTGAAAGGCAAGTGAGAGACGGTTCAACTGACTGGTTGGTCCGGGGGTGAACGTGACATCATCGATCTGCTCCCGAGTTGAAACCGCGAATGCGCATGCGTCAGGTTCTTTGATCAACGAGAGCCGTAAAGGAACCTGCGGTGTGCATTTTTTTTTTTTACTGAACCTATAAACTGAACCTATAAATCAACCCCGTCTCTTTCTGCTAGTAAGCGTCTCCCTCGTTGTTCTGAGTACCCTGCACGCATATTTTTGTAGTTTTTTTTGGGGGGGGTCAATTGATTGTTCCTTCGCCATGCAATTTGTATCGAGGTAGAAGATAATACCACATGTGGATAACTAGTTATGTGAAATAAGTTAAGCGATGCAAAATCCGATCATTAGCAAATGTACTTGGAGCAACGGGATCATACAATAAATTAAATCAAGTTTTAATTAGATCAGTTCAACGTGACTACCAAATACAAAGACGACCTATTTTGAATATAAATGGAAGTACAAAGTGAACAACGTATTTTACTCAACTGTCATTCACTGTTCGAGAGAGAGAGAGAGAGAGAGAGAGAGAGAGAGAGAGAGAGAGAGAGAGAGAGAGAGAGAGAGAAAAACGTGAAGTATTTCATTATTTCTGGACTAAAGCTGACACCTTGTGGTTGTCATGTGTCTTCTTTTAAAACAAGTGTTCCAAGTTCTCTAAACATTGTATTGTGTCTGCACTGTAAACACGTGATTGCATTTCTGATCGTACTGAGGTGATGAAAGGGGTATTACATACTAAACAACTCAAATGAACTGCAGCTGGGCTGTAGGCTACAGATTGATCCAGCATATAGCAGACCTGTTGTGTATGTCGCCCATGTCATTCAATCACTGAGCTGTTCCCCAGAAGGTCTGACAGTATCAGACTCAACTTAATGAAATGTAACACTCCCTGAGGGAATTGTTAAAGCCACGAAGGAACCTGTTGAGTATAGCGGTAGTGCCGAGACAAAAACTAAAATATGTTTCCTTTGATCAAACCCCCCACCGCTGTAACAAACAGAACATCGAGCAACGTGTCTTATCATGCCAAGAACTCCAGGTTGGTTTTAATTTTATTTATATTCAACATTTACATAACCGAGTGTTGAGTACAGCGTTCCATGTCTCCGTACAGCAAAACACTTATTTTTTCATCATCATCTTCCACGCCCATGTAGGCCTACAGGTTAAAGGTCAAAATAAAGCTTGGGCCACTTTCATACTATAGGCATGACACTCAAAATCCAGGGTTAAGATTGCGGCAGAACAAGATGAGGTGTGTGAAGACAAGCTGCCAGGGATTGTCTGAAGCAGCTTCGATGACATTTGATTCTTTCCCCGTGTAATAAGAAAGAAACGCTGTTGGTGTATAGGAGTGAATGTGCCCTTGGTTCAGATACTTCTATGGAGTAGTCATGGGAGCCACAGCTCTGGTGAAAACCATAAACTGTTGAAGGTTTAAGGGAAATAGAATTGAGCAAAAACATTGAGATGCACCTCAATGGGCCAGGGAGCATTTTACACAATTGAGTGAGTGGAAGAAAAAATGTTATCAGTACATTTCGAAAAACAACTGAAGGGGGAGACGGCAAAATTGTGATGTTAAATGAGGAAATGTGTGTTAAATTGTGTGTATGTGTATTGTGTGATTAAAGGTTTAGAAGTAGTGAGTGCCGTGTCTGAGGTACATGGTTAGGATCCTGATGTTTTCAGCCTCTTTGATTTAAAATGATAAAATATAAATGCTGCTACCCGTGTGCTTGCCTTTATGTCTTAGAATAAAAGCATGTGTTCCAAAATAAAAGCTCTCATAAGGTGCCCATAGTTGGGACACACGGGGATATTTAAAGTTTTAAGTGCACAACCGATTAATTCTCCACATTAAAAGAGATCAGGGCATATACAGACTGCATTAAAACAATTATGAAACTGAACATTGTGAATGCATTTGTGATCACTAATCATTTTGGCTTCTAAACCCCACTCTATATGAAGACACTGTTTAATGCAAGCTGTTCGGCAAATACCTTTGGTCAGTCAAAATATGAATGCCATCCAATAGCATGGGGAAAACAGTTTGGCAAACAAACACCATATTTAGTTCATGACACGGATCACCAGACATTGCATTAATACGAACTTCCAAGTCATGAAGTCCACATTAATGCAATATGGAGCCCGTTACCTCGATTAAAAAAAACCAGACACAACAATGAAAAAATCATGCATCGTAGAGCGCGCAGCCCTGCTTGAATGCACTGGTGGGCTAAATTGTGCAACATAATGTCTAATGTATCCGATGGAGCGCTGTGACTTGATGGAAACAGAGCGAGCATGGAGTCCTGCGACTGTGCTCATTGAAATGGGATTTTGTGAGTTCATCATGAAACCCATAATCCCATAGTTACTTGTTTCTGGCTAGACTGGACCAAGCAGGTTTTCATTTTGGTTTGTACATGGAGTAAAGGGTTTTCATTACCTCGGGGGGGGCGGGGGGGGTGTGACTACTTTGTACAACACTATAACGAGGGCTTGTCGTTAAATTCAACGTGCCGTGTCCTTTCAGACTGCAGCTTTAATAAAACAGAAGGCGCCCGGATTCCATCATTCCATAAAATCTAATACTTGACATCTCAAGTAATATGAAAAGCTAATTGTCTTCGGTGGCTTGAAGATAGCACACGTGCACGACACAACAGAGACCACGACCAGATCCTCCCCCTGCGAGACCCGATCCACAATACTGTTCAGAAGTCCCGTAAATTATTACACTTTCCTCATCGTCACAACAAAACACTTCACATCCTTCGAAATGTGTTTTGACCCCCCCCCCCCCAACGGTGTAGTGTGATGTAAAACTAACATGACCGATAGCAGGCTTCATATTGTCCAGACGACCCTGAGTGTTCAGATGGGTGAGTGGGGGGGTGGGGGGGGGGTGGTCCGAACACGGTTGAGCACTAAGCCAGAGACACCGTGACACAGGTTAGTGTTTTATTCTTCAAGATGTCGTATACAGAATTAACGGCGAGTTAGGGTCAAAAATCTAAGCCGGGAGATAAACACACACACACACACACACACACATGCTCACACACACAAACACACACAGGAGTTGGAGGTCCAAGGTGGAGTGGCTAAGAAGGTGGAGTGGTTAAGAAGGATGTTCTTCTTATTTGGAGCGCTTGTGTTTGAAGTGTGAGTGTGTGTGTGTGTGTGTGTGTGAGCGCACACGCAGGCATGCTCATGTGCCTGTGTTAATAAACGTGTCAAGAGTTTGTAGTGCCTCCCCCATCTCCTTTCAAGCTTGGGTTTGCAAGGAAAAAAACCCCGGAAGAGTCAAGGACAGGTCATGGCCACAGGAAGAGGGCGAGAGCATGAAAGAGAAAGAGAGAAAGAGAGCGAGGGAGGGAGATTGAGCACCAGGCTCAGTTGTTCGTGGCTCTGGGTAACTTGTTCTCTGCTCTTGAGTGTGTTGGTTTGTTCGTGGGCTAACCGGAGGTGCAAGCAGACAGTCACGCCAGCGACCGCTGCCGTGGTTTGATCCTTGGATACAGCTGAGAGAGGAAAAAACACAGAAAGACGCTAAGATGAGATATACATCACAATGAGGGTTACCATGCGTGAGAAGTAACAGAAGCAGACACCAAAAAAAAAAATCACATTCATCATTATATATAATATGTCATTATATTAACGCGTTTTTGTGAATAATCAACTTAGGCTCGCCGTGGGACAGTGACTATTATCTCTCCTCCTGCCCCTGACCTCCCTATACACCCCCACCTCCCCCGTGACCCATATCAACCGGTTGCCAAGGCAACATAAACCTCCATTTACTCTGTGGTGGGTGGTATACACACACAAGGGCGAAGGCAGAGTGGTGCTAGTTTGTGTGTATGTGTGTTGAGGATATGTTAGTTTTTGTGTGTGTTTGTGTGTTGAGGATACGTTTGTTTGCGCACACGTGTGCACCCACACGCCAACAGACGTAGGCCTATTATATGAATCACAGTGTATTATATTAGCCTATATTACAGTATATTATATTAGGCAAATAGAAGCCTATATTTTCTGTCAAATTGAACGCAGACACAATCGGACCCACACGATTGTCGTCGTCATATTGTGAAAAGGTCACTTGTTTTGTGCTTTACAGGTTAATTATTGGGGCAGACCATTACATTAGCAAAATAAAGTGACAAAAATCACCAACCAACGATGGCCAATCGCCGATAGCCGATCTATTTGTCCACGCGCCCAGCCCTAGCGCATGTTCTGCTCGACTCACCCCCAGCAGGTTGCGGGGCACGTATCCCTCGCCGTCGTCGAGACGCGACCACCACCAGTCCGTCTCGCTGTCGTCGTGGCGACGCAGCACCGTGATGGCGTCGCCCTCGGTGAACGTCAGCTCGTCGGGACCCTGCGCCTCGTACTGCCACAGCGCGTACACCGTGCCCTTGTTCATCACGCCCAGCTTCTCCTGCACGCCTGGTAACAAGAGGAGGAGGAGGAAGGGTCAAGGCAAAGGCTTTTTTGACAGGATGGTGAAGACAAGACAGGAAAGTGGGCTGAGAGAGAGAGAGGGAATGATGTAGCAGGTGAGAATCGAACCAAGGGTCACTACAGGACGTATTGAGCTACGCGGTTACCGCACTAGCGTGTCAGAACCGAAACCCGGCTCACTACAAGACGTATTGAGCTACGCGGTTAGCACACACCAGCGGGCCAGAATGGAAACCCAGTGGACAGGGGACGGAGGCTCACCGTATAGGAACTGGGAGCACTGGACATAGCCCTCCTCCATCTCCTCACACTTGTCCGCTGCCGTCTCCACGTCACTGATGGTGCTGGCGAAGATGGCGGCGCCCGACTCCACCAGCAGCTTGCAGAGGTGCACGCTGTTGCAGGATGCAGCACAGTGCAGGGGTGTCCTGTTGGTGCGCACACACACGCACAAAAAACGGTCATTAAACCGTAGACGGCGGGATTTTAATGGCCGCCTCGCACTAATCTATGACCAAAACTCATTCATATTCAAGCCTTAATTCTCTTTCAAATGAAATAAAACTGTCAAACGGGACCTCTCAAAACAAGAGAGATTGATTAGCCACGAGATCCTACCCGAACGAAGAAAAAAACAAACAGGCCTCACAACAGGCCTCACAAACAGGAAGTAGAACGGCCGTTGGGGACTGACCATCCGTCGCTGTCGGCCGCGTTGACGTTGACGCCGAAGTCGAGCAGGAACTTGACGATGTGGTGATGTCCGGCGCACACGGCGTTGTGGAGAGGAGTGATGCCCTCATCGTTAGCCGTGCTCGGGTTCTCCACCTGGCACGGCAGACAACCAATCTAACTTTACTGATACAACGCTTTTGGTGCAAAACTGCAATACAGTTCTTAAAAGTGCTGAACGAGGGGAAACAACGCAACGTAACTAAATGAATGAACATATGCACTGAACACACACACGCACACACACACACACACACACACCTCATAAATGATCCTCTGGACGAGGTCAAACTCTCCCTCCAGCGAGGCGTCCAGCAGGAGGGCCAGGGGGTTGAACTTGACCCTGAGGCCGTGACCCGTGCGCTCCGAGTCGGGCTTCTTCAGGTTGGTACGCTTCTCCTGTTGGGGAGGAAAAGAGTAACAGACTCTGTAGGGACACACCGAACACTCACTTCAGCGGGTCAACATCGCACACTAAACTGTGTGTTGCGCGTCTCTCACCGGCATCTGTGAGGCGGCGGCGAAGCTCTCCTCCGGCGTGCTGACCTCAGGAACGGGGCTGGGCAGCAAGGGGTCACAGCCCCCCAGGTTATTGTTTCTGTCGTCGTCCTCATCTTCCTCCTCTTCCTCATCTAGCCCCTCCCCGACGGTCGCCGGGGCCTCCGGCAGCATCCCCCGGTTGTCGTCCGCGTTGGCGGACGGGGGCGGAGACTCGGATCCCGCCTCCTCACTCCCCGGTGGCGCCGGGACCTCGGCATCGGAGGCGGGGTTGCCGTTGTCCGGGCCAGACGCGGCCGGTTGGTAGAACGGCGTTCCGCTGCCCGGGCTACCTCCGCCGCCACAGACGCCTCCTCCTCCTCCTCCTCCTCCGCCCGTGCTGCCCTCTATCCCACCGGCCAGCGTGTTGAACCTCTGGTACAGCAGCTTCTGGATGTTGGGCCCCGAGGGGCCCTCGGGCTCCGTGATGGAGCTGCGCTTCTTGAGCGGCCGCGGGGCGTTGGCCAGCTTCTTGCGGAGCACCTCCAGGTCGGCGTCGCTCTGGTAGCGCAGCGGCGAGTGCACCATGGGCGTCAGCTTGGTGGGGCTGAGGGGCCGCGGGATGAGGTCCACGCTGGGGGGTGGCGCGGAGGTGCCCTCCAGGGGCTGGAAGCCGTCCAGCTCGTCCAGGGACGCGTCCAGGCCGTCGACCCCGTGGTGGAGGAGCTGCAGCGCCGGGAACGCCCCGCCGGCCGTCATGAAGGGCAGCGGTGAGGGGGGCGTGGAGCTGGAGGCGGACAGCACCGGCTTACCGTACACTACACACACACACACACACACACACACACACACACACACACATTAGATCTACTCATCTATAGATTTACGGTGCTAAAACGTCGCGCCAACCGTAATAAAATCAGTAGCAACTCTTAAATTCAGACCATGAATCGTTATGCCAAAAAGATGTCAGTACCGAACATCGCCATCGTTTACAGGGACAAGAAATGTATAACGCACTGCTTAATAATGACGACTTCAGTCTCGACTGACTATTTTCTGCAAAACAATGACTCAATAAGAAAAAAAAATATATATATAAATATATATATAAAAAATCGCTCCTGTATTTACAGGACAATAGGAGAAAGATAGAAAAATAGATTGGACCCCGGCTTCACCTGCTTTGAGCGCGGGCTTGGGTGGCTGGCCCTTTGGCGCCGCCTGCTGGAGGTACATGTGGTAGATGGAGCTGGAGTTCATGGTGGCCGGGCCCTTGCGGGGCGACTGCGGCCGCGAGCCCCGGTCGGTAGGGAGGAAGGGCCGCACGGCCACGGCCAGGGGGGGCTCCAGCCGCTCGCTCAGCCCCGGGGGGAAGAGCGGGGAGAGGGGCTGCTGGAAGGTGGGGCTGGGGGGCACCGAGATACGCTGCTGGATCTGCTGCGAGGAGGAGGCGGAGGAGGAGGTGGCGGAGGAGGAGCCGCTGCCCCCGCGGGGCCACGCCGGGACCGGCAGGTTGGGGTTGGGGAGGGGTCGTGGCGGGGGGAGGGGCGCGACATCCTTGCGGCGCTCCAGGGTGGGGGCCGAGGGCGGGGAGGTGGTGGTGTGGTGGGAGCCGTAGGGAGGAGGCAGGGGCTTAGAGGAGGCGGGGGAAGAGACTTTAGAGTCCAGCACCTGGAGACAGACAGACAGAAAAAAAGACATGTCAAAAATGTATCCAAAGATGATCTGAGGCTATGTGTTGCTGGGGGGTGGAAATTATGCGATTATGAAGATACCGGAAGATTTACCCCTGGGTCCATCTACCAAGGCGTTAGCTATATATAACACCCATAATGGGATCATTTCAGCAAAGGACATTCATCCAACAGATTACCTGCAGAAATCCTTAGTGGTCACCTTAAGACCATAGACTGTATAGGCCTTGGACAGGGAAAGACCCTGAGATACATGACTGAGCATTAGAGGAAGCAGAAGGGGGGGTAGAGAGAGTGAGGGAGAGCTGACCTTGTCTGGGAGTGGAGGGCCGGGGGAGCCTGAGGTGGGGCTCTTGCCCTGGATCTCAGACCCAGAGTCCCTCCGGTCGGGGGGCTTCAGGGACGCGGTGCTCTTGGTGGGCCAGCCAGTGTCCACAGCTAGCAGGGGGAGAGAATGAGTTGAGCCAGGGGGTACTGGAGCGCAGTAGGAGAGTATGGATGGTAACGTGACCGTGGTGGTGGTGGTGGAGGTGGAGGTGGTGGAGGGAGAAGGGTTAGGGACTGAATATACTGAAGGAAGACGGAGAGGACAATGTGTGAAATGAGTAACCCAGTCTCCCTGTAGGCATCCCCGAGCAACCCCTACCTGCTCACTAAGTAACGATTAAAATACATTTAAATAGATGTTTGGATGGTATGCATTTACACTGTTTAGAAATGACAATGTAATTCCCCAGTTATCCTTTGGTGGAAGGATAATATAGTATTATACTATAATAATATAGATACTATATCATATTATATACAGTATTTACAATTTGCACTCGTTTCAGTACCACTTTGACCGTGAACTGGAGTTGATTAAAAGGTTCAGGGTTTTATTCAGGACATATATACAGTATATGTATATATATATTTTTTTTTTTCCTCATAGTCAGCCATACTTTTAAGATGTACTCTCTTACATCCCAGACACAGCATTTGGGAATTTTTGAAATATTCCAAAGCCCAAAAATACCTTCTGCAAGGATGAATAAGGTTTGTTAGGGCAATCTGTTGCACAAACTATACTCAACGTTTTAGAAGAAATGCCAATGTTTCTATAAGAAAGCCAAAACCCCTGGACCTCTTCTTCATGGGTGAAGATTGATGGATGACATTGAAGGACTATTTCATTACTTGTGTCATTTGAAATCAGTACAGGTATTTTGTTAAGTCCAACTAAATTGCTTGGTAACCAAGGTTTCAAGAAAGAATTCTAACCCACCAAAAAACCCACCCAAAATTAATAAAAATCAGCCTAGAAAATACAATACAAATATACGTTTTAAAGATATAATCAAGTTAAACAAATCCACAGCTTGTTTACAGTGAGAGCGTTAAACAGACATAATTATATGAACAAGACTAATCCATCTAGCGGCTTACTTCCTGAAAATGACGTAGCAATGACGTAGAAGGCAACGCAGACAGGGGAGGTTATGACAACGTACTAAATGTCATGTAATGAATGACTTAATGATGAATTTAGGCACACAAAACATTCAGCCCCCTCAAAAGTGGACAAATTCTGCACACTGGGACACATTACAGGCCCACACACACACACACACACACACACAAACACACACACAGGATCAGCAGTGCTTTGCCGTGACAGATTTTTTTTTAAATGGGCGACTGGGAGTTAGAACTTAACAAGAACACATTCTCGATTGCCTCCTATAAAAAGGATGACAATCTTGGTCTTGTTGTTCATCCCACCGTCACTAGGTCGTATACACAACACAGGTTTGGCTCCTGATAATATCGGGACGGCAGACTCGTATCTCAGAGGCTACGGCCAGGATGCAGGATTTATGGCTGCAGATTAAGCTTTTACTGCTTGAGCAGTTGAGGGAATAAATACGTTCGTTTGGAAGTGGTCACCATAGGATTGCGCGTGACGTGATGTGACAAAGTGTCCAATTTTTGCGGATCTGAAATCCCCCCCCCCCCCCACTCTGCTCTTGACTGGGAAGACTCTGTTTCTGATTGGATAGACTACGGCGCCGTGCCTGTCCGATGAGCCGCTGTGCTTATTGGATGAGACTATAGCACCGAGTAAAAAGTTCCTGCTGCATGCTGATGATCCTGCGCTTTACTTAGGAGAAGTAAACGTGTGGCGTGTCCCCCCCCCAGCTGTGCACCCGGGGGTGGGGGGGCAGCTGTGCACTCACGAGGCGTCCCTTCAGAGCCCGCGGGGGCGGGCTGGGTGGCGGGAGGAGACGGGGGCACGGGGTCCACAACGATGTCTAAATCAGAGACCTTCCACGGGCCGGAGGGCTTTCGCACAACGCCGTCGACCGCTGGTGGTGGGGACGACAGCGGGACCACCCCCCCCCCCCCCCCCCCCCCCCCCCCCCCCCCCCCCCCCCCCCCCCCCCCCCCCCCCCACAAACACACCCCCCCCCCCCCCAGCCCAAGACGAGCGTCAGACTCCGGGACATGAAACTATTACACGTCGGACACGTCGGAAGATTATAGTAGCCATGAGTTGTAATTCATAAATCATTATCTGTTAGGTTTTCAGGTTTTTTTTTCTACCCAAACAAAAC
>OOFB01030413.1:8763-29939 GCA_900323305.1 Trachyrincus murrayi
CTGCAAAAATGGGGGTTGACTTCCCCTTTAATACCTGGCTCTGTAAGTCAGTGTCCATGCATCGCTTGGCTGTACGCTTTTATCCAAAGCAACTTACAGTTAAAGTGATTCAACTTGACCCAAGAAAAGATCTTCAAAACACATTCTCTCCGTCTTTTTCTCTCACTCTTTTTATTTTCACATTCTCTCCATCTTTTTCTCTCACTTTTTTTATTTTCACATTCTCTCCATCTTTTTCTCTCTTTTTTTGATTTTCACATTCTCCATATTTTTCTCTCACTCTTTTGGGGGATTTTCACATTCTCTTAATTTTCTCTCATTATTTTTTACATTTTCACATTCTCTCCATCTTTTTCTCACTCTTTTTTTGATTTTCACATTCTTTCCATCTTTTTCTCTCACTTTTTTTGATTTTCACATTCTCTTAATCTTGATGAAAGATGGAGAGAATGTGAAAATCAAAAGAAAGAATGAGAGAAAAACATGGAGAATTTGAAAATCCAAAAAAAGTGTGAGAAAAAGATGGAGAGAATGTGAAAATCCAAAAAAGAGTGAAAAAGATAGAGAATGTGAAAATCCCCCCAAAAAGAGAAAAGTATGGAGAGAATGTGAAAACAAAAAAGAGTGAGGGAATAGGATGGCGAGAATGTGAAAATAAAAAAAGTGATTGAAAAAGATGGAGAGAATTTGAAAATCCAAAAAAAGAGTGAGAGAAAAAGACGGAGAGAATGTGAAAATCTAAAATTTTTACTTTTCCAAAAAGTAGTTGAATTATATTGTGAACCAGTAAAATATATATCAGGGAGTCAATGTTTTGATGCTCTTCGTTTTAATGTTTAAATGCCCATTCCATGCGTGTTAAATAATACCCTCCGGAATAACACACTCTGAAAATCCAGTTGAAAGGTTGTTTGCGCTAGGATCTTCAAACAGTAAATGAAAGGGAACAGTGAATGAGTTTATGACACATGATTAAAATAAATGTATGACATCTGATGGCGTGTGATTCATCATAACTCAATCAAAGGTTATTCAGTACCATATTTCATAGCAACACAACTCCATAGTAATACAACTCCATAGCAACAAAATTCCATGGTAATTCCATAACAACATAACTCCACAGCAACATAACAGTCAGGTTAATGCATAGCAAGTATTTTTTATCAGGTATTTGTTATCCATCTCCACTGCCCTCGCTGTCCAGGAAGGCCAGGGGCCGGACCTTCATGGCGGTGTGTCTGAGAGAGTACCAGAGGCCCCGCCAGGTCCCCCACACCACGCCGTTGTCGTACTCCCCCTTGTACTCCCCGCCCTGGTAGAACTTTCCGTTCAGGTTGGCAGCGTGGCATCTGAGGACCACAGGTCAGAGGTACGGGATCAGAGAGAGGACAGAGGAGACACTGTAGAGCAAGCAGAGCTATCAGAGAGGGTTTAGTGTACAGCTATCGCCAACCTGTTGAACCACCAGCCACCCATGTTCTCTTTGGCACAGTTACCCTGCAGGAAGCGGTCATTGTCCTGCCAAAATTACACAACATTGTTATTATTATGAACAAAGTTGGTGGCTATGTGGCTCTTTGTCCATGAATACTGTTTCATCCAGAACACTGTTCTGGAGGTAGGTTATCTTCGTGTACCTGGTCTTTGGTGCTGAACTGCATACCGTTGATGCAGGCGGACCACTGCTCCACCACGCGCCCTGCTGTCAGAGCATCGCCAGCACGTCCACTGTACAGCCCATACTGCAGACGATAGCTGTCCTGCAATAGAAAGTCAACAAGACTTGTTTGCAGACGGAATTCATATATCAGGAATTCACGCCAACAATAGCACGTCACTCAGCTTTTTAATTTAACAATCTTATCTATTGTAAGGATTACATTAATTAAAGTAGATTCAAGTAATGGGTTAGTTTTACAGATTACATTTGTGCATTACTTTTAGGGATTACAGTAACAAATTACTTTTCAGATTACTTTTACCAATTACATTTCCACATTACAAATTAATTTTACCGTTTACATTTCCAGATTACTTTTCAGATTATTATTATTAGTAGTACTTTCCACACAAAAACATTCTACCTCCTCGTTAGCTATCCTGAAGTTCTGATAGAAGGCGTGATTGGTCTTGCCGCTCCAGTCCGTCAGATCTATCTTGAGCAGGTTCTGCCCTTCACACAAGAGACACACACACACACCGTTACACACCCCCCACACACACACACACACACACACACACACACACACACACACACACACACACACAATCTGTTTGTTCTTCTAAATACACACTCGTTTTTATTGTATTTCAGATTCAGGTCCAGATTTAGATTGAGATTAAGATTATGATTCAGATTCAGGTCCAGATTTTAATTGAAATTAAGATTCCGATTCTAGATTCCGATTCAGATTCAAATGCATTCCATTATTGAGGAATCTTGTGTATAGCATATAGGATCAAATAAGGTCCAACCCATGGGCCCTGACCAAGATCAATCAAGTCAAAGAAGAGTGTGAATTTCATTACATCATTAATCTAATTTACCTTCATAACAAATAAAGATTATTCATATTAAATGTACCTTCCGAGAGCAGGACATGAATGTTTTCGTTTCCTAGCCAGAATTCATCATTCCATTTCTTGAAATCACCAAACCCATCTCTGTAGTCCACCCAATCTCTTCAACATGACCAGCCCAGGAAAAACACATGACATGTTAGAGATAATATTTTTTTACATATTAGTTAGACTTTTATTTATCAAATGCTTTTGACAAAAGCAACCTCAAAGCATACAAACCATATTGGAGCAACAGGAATTTAAAGGTGCTGTAAGATTTAAGAGCTATTATTTGAGTGTCATTTGTTAGAAATGGCATAGCCATCCGTCAGCTATTAGTGAGTGAAATGTGCTGTGATAATATCTGTTTCGAGTCGACTGCACCTGCCTCTGTATGAGCCAATTTAGATTTCAGACCGCTCCTGGCTCATTTCTGACCAATCAGGGTATCTTTTCCATGGTTGGTTTGGGGAATCAATCTTGCCTGTCAATCACAGGTGTGTGAAATGCAACACTTCTCAATGGCGGAGAAACGTAGGGAGGGAGCAGAGAGGGAGGGTTTTACGTGTTTTAGTTTCAAAATCTTGCTCTCTTTTCTGCTCTCTCTCTCTTTGTAGCTCTCAAATCTTACCTACAGCACCTTTAAGTTATACATAGGACCATGGATTTCCAAACACAACCAGAGTTAGCTGTAGGAGCCAAACTCAACCAGATAGTGCAGGATACAGTAGCTGCAGGAATCCAACCCATATGAGTGTATGATAGTTGTGTAGGAACCAACATGTAAAGACTGCACCTGTCAAAGTCCACTCTGCCATGTCTTCTCCTCTGGATCACGGTCCAGCCCCCTCCATCCTCCATGTCACAGTAGGCCAGGAATGGCTCCTGGTCCGGTTTGGGCCGGATCCGGTAGAAGCCACTTGGTGGGCGGAGTCTGTCAAACAGCTCGGAGCAGTCTGGAGACATGGTGGACTATAAAATGAATTCTTTGGGCACCGATACTTGCATTACCATGTTGAAGACCAATTGGATATCACTATTCCACAAGAAAATATTTTCTGTGAAGCACTTTGAGCTGCAAAATGATGCATGAATGATTTTATACAAATAAAGTGTATATAATAATAATAATAGTAATAATAATAATAATAATAATAATAAATTGTTAATAATAATAAATTGTTAATAATAATAAATTAATAATAATAATAATATATGTATTATATGTTTCAATATTTTATAAAATATACAAATAGAAAAATAATGTATCGTATGAAAATAATTAGAATCGATTTTTCCCATTATCACCTTTGTCGTGGACAAGAACGCTGCCAGCAGGGGGAAGAAGGGGGTTCGTTAGTCCGGTGTTGAGGTCGCCTTGTCCCGTGCTGTTTGAGTGTTGGTCAAGCTCTGGATCGGACAGAGCCGGTTGAAAGTGACGGATGTATTTATGTCTTTTCAGGTGGTCGATCCGCCACGACCCAATCATCACCTTGTTCTCAAGGTCTCGAACGCTGAGTCTGAGCGCAACAAGCTCCGACCCGCAATCCACCTAAGGATACCACCACAATAAAGAAAAAGTTGCAAATTTAGAGATGGCCTATTTTCGTATTGGTATTCAAATGTTGCATCTATTTAATTTATGAACTAAACAACTTGAAACAAATTAAAAATGAACTGGTCTAGTTGCCTATAATTTGAGATTTTACGCAGTTCTCACGAAGAATAAAAAGATGATAAGCCAATAAGAACAAGAATACGATAGACAATAATAATAATAAGATACATAGGCCTACTGGGAACTGAGGCGGTGAGGTCAGAGATGGGCAGACCAGGGAAAGAAGAAGCAGCAACATGCTTCAAATATGCTTTAGCCTACGTTTGATATCTGTGGGAAGAAATATGTTCAATTTAATTATATCGTATTGCGTAATGCCTTTGGAAATATAATTGTACAACATATTTCGAATAAAACCACAACACCTACCTTCGAGAGAGTCCAGGGCGCGTTCCTCTCCAGTCGGTATGCTCGGTATTATTTATAGGTGGCTCGGTTCTGCATGGTCCGCATTATAACCAGTGCGTGTTGCTGACTTCAGATCCGTTTCGTAGTAGGTCCTCGCCACTATAAATCATGCACACATTTGTGGGATGCATGGATGATCTCTGCACAGCAAAATTGCATTTTTCTTTTAAACAGTATATTATTATATTACAATTTGTATACATTTTCAGCAAAGAGCAAATAACTTTGCTTGTCAACAACTGTTTCTATAGGAATGCGTCTCCTACACTGTGTTCAGTTTGCGTGAAGCCAGTCGCGTTATTAAAACCAGATGTCACTGTGGAAAAGAAAGGTGCGCAGAGAGAGGGAAGACTACACCTACACTGGGTTGTTTGATTTTCAAGAGACAATATCACCCCTGTTGGCACCCAGTTGCATATAAAAGCGCTGCATAGAGATTGGGAAAGCGATGCAAGAGGGAAGAAGGAAGGGCTTCAGGAAGTTCGAAACCGCTACGTTTGCAGAACAGCGTAGTGTTGATAGATGGGGGGGGGGGGGAAACTATCCGGTTAACCCTTGAACTGTGTTCCTGTGTCTTCTTCACAATAAGTCACAAGACCAACCTCGTATAATATTACGAACGACGGTCTTCGGCTGGACGGGTGCTACATAAAAAGTTCGTCCATAGTTAGACTATAATGTTTGGTCAACGGCATTGACGGAACAAACGGACAGAGAAAGTTGGACAATAACAAGGTAAGGCTACGTCTTCCCCCTTCACAGTAAAACGGAGAGGATTTCATTCATTCAATCAATTGAAGTATTCTTGCCGCGACGTGTGCTTGTCAAACTCATGCCAATTGCTTTGTTAATTGCAACACTGGTGAAGATTTGACCTTCCTCTATTTACACTCACACTGTTGCTCCAATCTTTTATGGATTGTCTTGAAGGAAGTCGTCTTTCAGCAGACAGCCTGCACAGCCCAGAGTAGACCATGACCTCCGTGCATTTCAGCCCTGGGCCACAACCGTCAGATGCCAATGGGTAAGAAGATCAGCTGCGACATGACTAGAAAATAACCACCATTCATAGATGGACCGTTGTATTATGCTCCAGTAACCTGCTACAGTTGTTCAACTGCTACTATGACCATTTATTTCCACCGCACATTAACAAGCAAAGCTGCTTGTTCTATTAACTGTCTGTCTGTCTGTCTGTAAACAGGGCAGTCGACAAGATGGAGAATGCTAAAGTGGAGATTGATGATGGAAAGGACTGTCGAGAGGAAGCAGACACTCTCTACAAGTGAGTTGTACCGACCCTTGTATATCTATTCACTATTTAGTCATGTGGCAGACGCTTTTATCCAATGAGACTTGCAGTGAATTCAGTTGCATGTCAGGTAGGGGGTTGGGCATGATCTTGCTCAATGGTAGGTAGGCGATGATGGGGTTCAGACCCAGAACCTTTCAGTTGTACGTACTATCCTCTAGCCCCCGGTTAACATTTACTCCTCTTCCTCCTCTGCAGCAAGATCAGGAGGAAGATCACACCATTCGTTATGTCCTTCGGCTTTCGGTAAGCACGCTGTGAGACGAGAGACACAAAACATGATCATTTTAATCAACACTCATGTCCAGTATTTAATATTAATAATAATGCTGATGCATCGAAACAAGATACAAACAATGACAGTAAAAACGAATCAAACAAGTAGAAAAGGCAATGAAATCAGTTGAAAATGAATGCCGTCTCCTTGATGAACTCCACCATAATCAATGAGGAGTCGCTGTTCATTTTGGGGCTCCTAATGTTTTGCATGCGTGTGTGCGCAGTATATTTGGCGTGGCTCTCATCCTGGTGGACATAGTGCTGGTGGTGGTGGACCTCTGCCTGCCATACCGCAGCCCGGCCAGAGAGGTGGTGGAGGCGCTGTCCTTGGCCATCTCCCTCTTCTTCCTCGCCGATGTCCTCCTCCGAGTCTACGTAGAAGGGTGGGTGGGTGGGAGGAGGGGGGAGAGAGAGAGAGAGAGAGAGAGAGAGAGAGAGAGAACAAACTATTTGCATGCGGTCATTCTGCTGTGTCATTAACAGGAAGGCGTGAACAGGAAGTGTAGGGCAATACACTAGACTATCTCTCTGTCTCTCTCTCTGTGTCTAGAAACCCCAGTGAGATCATGACCAGCCATGGTTTGTACAACGTGTTGGGTCTGGGTTGAGTCTCCTGTGTTTCAGCAGCATGTAAAACATACTCCCGGTGGTGTTCCATTAGGTTCAAGGTGTATTTCAGCTCCAAACTGAACATCATGGACGCCTGTATCGTGGTGGTCACCCTAGGGGTCACCGTGATCTACACCTCCTCAGACATGTCGGGGAACAGCCTCATTCCCAGGTACACTTGGTTCTGCTTCTGCTAGCCTCCTTCACCTCCACCCGCTACATGCAATGCTACATGCGTGCTACATGCTACACCCTCTGATGTCTATGTAGTTTGTGTGGGTGTCTTGGTTACCACAGCCTCACGAGTTGCTCCGGTGGGGGAGGGGGTTGGATGAGTATAGCTCAAACTATGAACACATTGAGAGTTTAGGTAGGTTTACTGGGTACAATATGTAGACTTTTTGTCTGAGATGTGTGACGAGTCAATGGATGACAAGAACAATTTTATGAGTGGGTTGTTTTATTTGGAAGAACACAAATGCCAGAATGGAACAATGGCTTTGATCAAACCCAATGGGTCCAATCGGTTTATCAAAGTATTCTTAACTGCAGTTAGAACCGTTTTACAAGTTTCTGCTTTCTGCTGGTTGGCTTTCAAGTGTGCCTGTGTATTTGTGTATTTGATCACCTGTTTGTTTGTCTCGGTGGGGGGGGGCATCAGAGTGGTGACGTTCCTGCGGTCCCTGAGGGTCATCATCCTGGTCCGGCTGTTCCGGCTGGCATCCCAGAAGAAGGAGCTGGAGAAGGTCACCAGGAGGATGGTGAGGTCGTCTCCATGGTAACCCACTGTGGAGATCAAGATTGTGCGTGCGTGCGTGCGTGCGTGTGTGTGTGTGGGGAACCGGTCACTAAGTCTTGGTCGCTAAGTCTTGGTCTCTGTTTTGATCAGGTCTCGGAGAACAAGCGGCGCTATCAGAAGGATGGGTTCGACCTTGACCTGACCTATGTCACGGGTAGGGGTGGCAACATCCACGCAAATAACATGAATACGGGAATGGAATTTTACCTTGTTTGGTTCAGAAAATTAACTGAGGCTCCTCTCTCCACAGATCGTGTCATCGCAATGTCTTTCCCTTCGTCTGGGAAACAATCCTTCTACAGGAACCCCATACGGGTAAGGAGTAACACACAGACACAGAGATTTTCTCTGCAATCATGCGAGAGGTATGTGTAAGATAGTCAAACATTAAAGGGCCCCTTGTTGATTAGCCATTACAAGCCATTTCAAAATCACAAGTGGGAGCGTTCACCCAGATGTATGATAGATAGATCAGCCTACCAGCTGGTACAGTCCACCGGGTAGACTGGTAGGTTGATCTATTTGTCATAGATCTAGGTGGACATTGCCACGTGTGATGTCACTATCGGGTAGATTTTGAAATGGCTTGTAATGGCTCACCAACATCACACTTGGTGGTAAAATAGGGACCCTTTTAAACAGAGTAAAACAAAACATAAGGAATCAAGCAAGCAAGGAAGCAAGAAAGAAATGCACTTTTCTGTTCGTATCAGGAGGTGGCGAGGTTCCTAGACACCAAACATGAAGACCACTACAGAGTGTACAACCTCTGCAGTAAGTTTGCATCTCGCTGCTCATAGTTCATGTCTGTCTCTAGTGTTGCACTCTCAGTGCTTCCCCTCTGTCCCCAGGTGAGAAGGGCTACGACCCCAAGTTCTTCCACTACCGGGTCGAGAGAGTGTTCATCGACGACCACAATGTTCCCTCTCTGGAGTAAGTGTGTGTCATTTCTATTTGACACAGGCTACCAAAGCTAATATGCAGACATATTTGTATTTTAATCTACTAAATTACTTTTCAGTCATTTTAGCAGACGAGTGCTCACAGTGAATTGAGATATGTCATTAAGGAGCAGGTAGCGGTTAGGCATCTATGATGCCTACAGGTAAAGGCTGCGGACATTGGGGAATCGAATCCAGAGTACCTTTGGGCTGGGAGTCTAACACCCAAGCCACGACTAGACTACCCCGAATAGTCTGCCCATTCTCCGCTTGGATTCATGGTGGTTTGATGGCTTGTCCTTCATGTCTCAGGGACATGCTGAAATACACCGCCAGTGTGAGGGAGTGGATGGGTGCTGACTCCAGGAACATTATCGCTATTCACTGCAAAGGCGGGAAAGGTAACCTCAGAGCAACCTCCATAAAGCTGTCTTCATTACCAAGTTAACTGTGTGCAAAACAATAGTGTCAATGTGGACTGCAGTCATTGCCTTTGTACTGGTTGAAAGCTGTAGATGATTCACAATGCCGCTGCTGGAATTTTAACAGGGCGTACGGGTACTCTGGTGTGCACATGGCTGATTGACAGTGACCAGTCTGAGAGTGCACAGGTAGGTCAGGTTTTCTCTCTAGTGGCTAAATCTAAATCGTTCCACCATGGCATAACATAAAATCATGTCATAACAGAAAAGCGAATGGACCCTGACTGCCACTGGTTCTGCCTTCCCTTCCCCAGGAGAGCCTGGACTACTTTGGGGAACGGAGGACAGACCGGAGTCAGAGCTCCAAGTTCCAAGGCGTAGAGACTCCCTCGCAGGTGAAGTCAGGAGCTATGTGTGTACAGCGCTTCACAAAAACACCATGGAGCTTAATGATGATGAATGAATGAATGAATGCACATGCATGTGCAAAGCATGATTCAAATGGCTGTTGACAAGGGTTTGTGTGTTATGGTTAGTAGGTTAGGTTTAGTGGGTTAGGTTTAAGGGGGTAGTGAGTTAGTGGGTTAGGGCTGGTGGTTAGGGTTACAGGGTTTAGGGTTAATTAGGGGTAAGGTGGTTACTGGGTAGTGGGCTAAGTTTGCAAGGCCAGTGGGTTCTGGTTGGGGTTAGGGGGTGAGGGTTAGTGGGTTCTGGTTGGGTTTAGGGGGTGAGGGTTAGTGAGTTATGTTGAGGGGATTAATGGGATTAAGTTTAAGGCGTTAGTGGGGTCAATTTAGGAGGTTGGTGGGTTAGGGTTGAGGGGTTAAAAGTGTATTTCTTCTCATGTGAAACTCAGAGCAGGTACGTGGGCTACTATGAGGTGATGAAGAACAAGTTCAACAGACAGCTTCCTCCTCCGCAGAGACTCAAGATGAAGAGCATCCGCATTCACTCCATAGCGGGTAGGGTTAGCGGCAGACCAGCAGAGCTCATACAGAATTAACTGCCCCATACACAGTTGCACAAAAGGTGAGACATTTGTGTCCAAGGACGGAGGACCCTATCTTGTCAACGTAACCATTTGGTAAAGTGTTCTCCTCCGTTATAATGCATGACGTCTCATCACAGATGAGGGCAAGTGGTCTTTGTCAAGTCTACTGCAAGTTACATCTAGAGAGGCTATTTAGAGTCCAGTTTGTATACTCCCGTTGCATGCACCTTTTCTGCAACCAAATACATTTGAAGATATTTGAATGGCCTGGTGCACAGGAAGGTGAAAGGTTGTGTTTTTGCCTTATGTCTCTGCTCAGGTGTGGGTCGAGGTGATGGCAGTGACCTGAGGGTGAAGGTCATTCTAAAGAAGGAGCAGGTGTTTCAGTGTGTGTGTGCCAAACAGGAAGGCTGCACAGTAAGTATCAAGTGGTTTGTACGTGATCCTTATAATTATATTTAAAAAAAATTGTGTTTTGACAGATGCTGCTTGTGTTCCTCTCCACCCAGGTGTTTCCTGACATCGGCAACAATGCTGTGGTCATAAGTCTGCAGGAGGGCCCTCTGGTGGAAGGAGATGTGAAAGTCATGTTTAAATCTAGTGCTGTGAGTCTTCACAACTAATGCTAGTGAACTGAACCTGCGGCCGGGTTCGAAGTGGCTCACTCGTGCCCTCATTCCCTATATAGTGCACTATGTAGAGGATAAGAGGAATTTGGACGCTAATTATGCGCCAGAAATCTATCGCACTACAAAATGGTGACGCCATAAATAAGTGGACCAATTCGAGCCCCGGCATGGGTCTTCCTGGACTCTATTCCTCGTTCTAACGAGTGTGTTCTACCCATCCCCAGGGTCTGCCTAAAGGGTATGAAGACTGCCCCTTCTACTTTTGGTTCAACACCTCCTTCGTAGTAGATAACAAGTATGTATCTTCCACGTCTCCATCTTTATTTGCATTTTATTTTTTGTCTCAATAAATTCTACTGTTATAGGTATGTGTAATACTGAGGGAGGGTAACCGTGCGCTTATTTTATATTTAAAGAAATTACATTACTTAAGAATCTTGAATGTGAAATGTACTGATATTTATCAGCACACCATTAGACGCTAACCACTATCCCGTAGAACAGATACTGAACAAAAGTTCAGCCGTACACAAAGACCAACATAACAAAACTAGGTACAAATGTAGGATCCCAGATGGTGTCATGAAGTAAACAATTAATATGGAAAGAAAAGGCTACAAGACAATACAAATGAGTATTACTAACTTCCAACTCCTTTGCTTCCCAGGTTATACCTTTCCAGGGAGGAGCTGGACAACCCTCACAAGCCCAAGACCTGGGACCTCTACAAGGAGGACTTTGGAGTCACATTGTTCTTCACAGACCCTGAATAAAAGCAGACTCAGTTCCCTCTCCAATCACTCCAACACAAGTTACTGTTTTTCTCATGCTAGCTTGGAACAGAACATGGCTGCAGAGAAAGAAAAAGGTTGTCAATCCCCATGAAGTATGAATAAGCACTGTTATCATTGTAGCTGGGGGAATTCTAGTTCAATGTCTTCATAATTAAATCTAAAATAATTGTATTTTCTGCGAAATTTGAAAAAGTTACCAAAACATTGCACATTATCAGCAAGAACTTTGAATAGATCAAGATTGAAAATATTGATTAGGATAATAAGATAGGATGAAAGGCTTTGATGATTGTTTTTTGGCCACCAATACTCTTCTCTTAGCATTTACTTTATTTTCATAAGCACTTACTGTAATTTCTCAGTGCCCTAGGAGCTTAAGACCTTGCCTTAGAAAACAAACTTCTGAAGAAAAATGTAAATCCAGCTGTACACCCAAAGAGAACTTTCAGCTTCTTAGTCACAAGCTAGTTTGTACAGAATGTGAAAAAGGACCACTTAAAGAAGGTCAACACTAAATCTTGTTTTTTGATTTATCTGAGTGTGTATTTGTCTCGTAAATCTGAGTGAGAAAAAGGTTTGAGAAATTAGAAAACTTGTTGCTTTAGACATTTTAATTTCAATAATAAAAAATACTTTGCTATAATGCAGTTTGAATCAGGTTTGACATTAATTTACCAGCTCATAGGTCAATACATTTAAATCACACTTCCACAGCACTTCTGGCTCATAAACAACCATTTGAAATAAACGGATCTTTGTTTTGTTTAGGTCTCAGAATCAACCACCCCATACATTAGTTATATACTAGATTAAAGTGCAGAAAAGGGGGAAGGCAGACATTGGCATGAAAGACATTTGTCCAAGGACGTAGAATCCCATCTTGTCCACGTAACTATTTGATCAAAATGTTCAAACTGGGTTGTAGGAGGGACTGCCACTTTGTAGTCAAACCCAAACCCCGGCCCAGAAAGAAGAGGCTTTGCTGAAAGACACCGGCCTCCTACTGGTTCCAAACAGCTGACATCGGGTCGGTACCACAGTTCAAAGGCTGGAAGACGAGTGCCAAAAAACATTCATGATCCTGATCCAAGAGCACAGGGAGGAGCCATACAGCAAGCGGAAAATGTTGCCTGGCGTCAAGTGAGAGCGACTTCAATACATTTGGCTATGGAAGCATAGCTCCGTTTAACCACCCCTGCCGACAAACTCCACCGGACCGTATAACCACACCTGCGATTGAAAGAGGAAGTTGAATAACATTTCAAATACCGTGGGTGATAAAAACAAAAATGTTTACCACCTCTGGCCAGAGGTCCAACAGACGCAGCAGCACAAAGAACAAAAACATTTCCAAGAACAGAACCGTACCAAATAAAGCTGAAAACTCTACTTTACCTTCCTCCCCGGGAGTCAACAGCTGATGGAGGATTTAGTTGAGAAACCATCCATACAAACGATTCGCATTGACCGAACAAAAAATTAATAAAATAAACACAAAAACAAAATCGATGGCCCTGATGCTCAAAAGTCCAAACACTACTCTACCTGAACATATGAAAACAGAACTGTCTGGACAAGACATTTCCAGACCAGTCCAACCAGTGTGGATTCTGGTGACGAGACCCTTGTCAACAGAGGGTCTTCCTCATTGCCCGTGCCATGTTGCCCCCAAAGCCATTGAGGAGGTCGCACTGCTGCAGCTCGTCGTACTTGCCGCTGCGCAGGAAACACAGCACGGCCGTCTTGCAGGTGTCCTTGCACGGTGTCGACACGTGGCCCTTGAACCTCAGGTACCAGAACCTCTGGAAGACCTGGTCGTCGGCCAGGAAGATGCGGAGCAGCCCGTCCCAGTCGGAAGGGAAAAGGCTGGACACTCCGTAGGCCTCTGTGGCCCTGTACAGCCGGGTCCACTTGGGGCTGGGATCCGGGAGAGAGACACCGCTTGCGTACCCGGGTTGCTGGTGATTCACCTCGGTGAGGTTGAGGATGTAGGTTTCGTGGTCCAGAACCAGCCGAGAGCTGCCCTTGTAGTTCCCATCCACAAAGTAGACCCGGTAGCCTGGATGATGGATGTCCGTGCAGTGATCAATAACAAACAACACCGTTTTCATTATTATTGTGTCATTTAGTAGACTCTTTTAATCCATACAGGAGCAGGTCAGGTTAAACATCTTGCTCAAGGGTGCCTACAGGTAGTCTGTGGACATTGGGTATCGAACCCAATACCTTTTGGCTGGGAGTTGAACACATTAATCACCACACTATAGCGCTCCCTACTACATGAATATTAAAGACCAAGTAAACAGTAATTCACAAAATCATGGATCATTTAGTTATAAAAGTGGAACACAGGTTTTGTTCCACTTTTAGAACAAGCCTTTTAAAAAAGGGACTATGTTTAGGATTTTACATGCATAAATAGCCAATATATAATATGTTGTAAGTTAACTTAAAAAATGAGACCTTCCCCGACTCTCTCCATTGCGTAGAACAGCCTGTGGGCTGATTACCATTATATTTTAAACTGGCCGGTTTTGCCAGGAAAAAAGGAAGCGTCTAAGCGTGGTTAATGGCATAAATGTCTGTTATTTCATAACTTTTTAATTTGTACAACATTTATTTATGATTGTTATTGTCTCAACCCACGGAGCTTGCACTTCAGTGCTCTGAATGCAAGAGCTTGAGCAGACTGCGGTTAACTTACCGGCCAAAAGGGCCAGTAATGAGAAGGAATTTCAGATTCTTACACATAGTACCTTTAAAAAAAAAAAAAGGAACAAGATGATAACCGTAAGCTCCTGACCTGGGTTGAGGTTGATGTAGGTGGTTGCACTAGGTGCGACGAAGGCCACGCCCACCGCACGCGTCATAGTTTCCTCGTCATAGAATATCTGGAACTCATCCATATGGGTATGCCCGAAAAACTGTCCTGTGATCGTGCTTTCATATCTGGAGAGGGGAGGAGGAGAAAAAGTACTTCACGTCAAAATATAACAATATATAGCCTCTATAAGAAATACATTGAGTTGAGATTCTGAAATGAAAGTGCTAAAGTACATGACAGTGAGGGAGTCTAAATCAATGAACTTCGGTAAAATCCAGCTTGAATCCATTTCACTTTCTCATAGGGAATAGAAACTAGACAGCAACCAATAAAAAAAACTGCAATACAAGGAAATTAACTTCTCCCCGAGTTTAACTGAACAAGATCACATGAATATATGTTTAGCAATACCCTTTTCGACAGCAGTAAATCCCACAAGAAGCTACATGCCAACCATGAAGCACAAAAACTCCTTGAGAAGCTACATAAAAGACTGTACCCATGAGAATCTACATGCCGACCATGGACAAAGACGGTAATCACTATGAGAAGCTACATGCGAACCATAAAAGAAAGTGTACCCATGAGAAGCTACATGCTAACAATACAACACAGTGTAGTGTTGTACCCATGAGAAGCTATATGCTAACCATAAAAGACTGTACCCATGAGAAGCTACATGCCAACCATAGACAAAGACAGTAAACTATGAGAGGCTACATGCTAATCAAGAAATAAGACAAGTAAACTCCAAGCGAAGCTACCTGTTGAGGATGTGGTAATAGTTCCAACTCCAGCTACTGAGACAAAGTCCAGGCGGGATGTGACCAATGATGTGGACCTGGACAGTGAAACAATACATCAAAACAAAGACCTCAAAACACTGAAGCAATGCCATCACACTGGCTGATGTTGGCAACATTAGCTAAAGACGCTAATTGCACATTGGCAGATAAAATAATGGGAATAATAACAAGAGGAATAATAATAAAATGAGTGGAAGTGCAGGAACATTTAGTGAGTTACTTTCTGTAGTTGATCAAGCTTGTTTTCGTGGTCAATACTTCCTCCTGCTCCCCTTTATGTGTGAACAAGTCAACTTCCGGTGTCAAAAGCAGACTTGATGTGTGTGGTTTCACACCACAAAAAAATGTCACTTTGACAGCTAATTTCCAGTAATAATCACAAATGTTTGTGACTAATTTCCACTAAAATACTTTTGCCGTTGAGGTGTCCTATAAAGTATTCCCTGTCATCTCAAATCAAATTGTGAAATGTAAATTGCGTACTTGACCCCTTGTACCATTATAAAAGGTCCATGCCGTTGGTCCTCATCTACACTCACCTTCTCTCCCAGGTCCTCGCTGGCCTGGAGGATGTGGACCAGCCACTGCAGCTGGTTGGCAGGGTCGGTGGAGTTCACCATGAGCCAGAAGTTCTCCCGAGCACAGAAGTTCATGTTGAGGGACACCATGCGAAGCCCTGGCTGGACCGGCACCGAATAGAAGCCTCCGTATCTGGAAAGACAAGAAGGGAGAAAGAGTTTTAGTATTTGTGTAGGATAGTGGGGAGGGGGGCTCAGTGTACTGGTCTGGGTGTTCCGACTACTACCTGCCGAAAGGTACTGCGTTCGTGTAGGCATGCTTGAGCAACATGCCCGACCCCTATCTGCTCCTTAATGACTTCAATGTGGATTCACTGCAAGTCGCTTTGCATTAAAGCGTCCGTTAAATGGACTGAATAGGAAATACAAAAGTGGACCGGTGAACAAAGAAAAAAAAACATTAAACATTTCGCTCATGTACTTCGAGTACCTGATATAACATAAAGGGAAAAAAGTGTATTGTCAGCAATAACAAACAGAACATTAAAACAGATGTTTGGAACAGCTTTTTAGTAAAAAAAAATAAACAAACAGCACTTGCAGAGACAAGATAAATGTTGTGCCATATTTGCTTTGGAGTGCAGTGGAGTAAGAGTGTTAAGTCAATAAACTCAGAAGTCGACCTCTGGAATCAACGAACCGAATGACACCGCACAACTTGGTTCCCTTTTCATTTATTTAAAATGTTATTCAAATTATTTTAAAATAATAAGACCAAGTCACCTGAGAGTCTTCAGAGCCTGTTCAGGTAACCACTGCGCCCACTCCTCTGCCATGGTGTTGTAAAGCCAGGCCGCGGAGCGGTTTCCGTGGACAAAGGGTGGAGGGAAGCTGTTGACCGGCGTGCTCTCATGGTTCCCGATGGCAGGGTATACCGTTACAGTCGGACCGAGGTGTCTGCACAGGCCATGGTCATAAAAACACACAGTCACAGTTTTTTCGCAGTTAATAAGACTTTTAGGGTCGGTGTCACCGTAAACTAGCTACAAAACATGTTGACTAAAGCCAACACTATACCACTGTTCCATTGGCTACATTAGCCTTCTACATTAGCCTGCTGCAATAGCCAATTGCATTAGCATGCTACACAAGTGTTCTACACTAGCACGCTACACTAGCACGCGACGCACTTGTGGATGAGCCTGGAGATTATCATCAACTCGGACAGCTGCTGCTTCCTGGTCTGGGACCAAATGTTATGTGCAGGTATGTCTCCGGTCCAGTAAACCCAGTCCCAGGGCCCGGTTCTGGCCACGTTTTCCAGCAGGTTCTCCACGGTGCGCAGTGGCAGGTCGCACTTGCTGTACGTGCCCCAGTAGCCAGCCTCCCGGTGGCGCCACACAGGGGCGTTGGAGTCGTTGCGACAGCAGAGGGGTTCCTTACAGTCCGCGCTGCTCCCAGCTGCATACGCCTGCCAATGGAAACCAAGAGAAACACAAAAGACCAATGCAGACGTTGGATGGTGAACTCGTTTTAGAGATCCAGTCATTCCCCGTCCTGGCCATGTTGAGATATACAGGCCTATCATAAACATTCCTCATGATGAGTGAGAATACATTGTCCATGTTCCCCAGCCATAAAAGAATCACTGAAATCATAAAAAGGGGACATTTCAATCGAATAGACCTCTTTATCAACCAATGGTCACCATCTTCGATTTACATAACCTGTTTATAGTGAAAATATATGGAAAAGGGATGCAAAAATATCTTCTATTCCAACTTGCAAGACTATGAAGGGTAGTTTAATCTAACATAGTTGAATCTTGAATCGAATGAAAAACATTTGAGAGATCTATTCAATCTCTCTCCAGGCCAATGGGGAACTAGATGGCTGAGGTTGAGGAACTTCGCTACAGTAGTCACACAACTACCCCTTTCGTCGGATGTTTCAGACCACACGTGTGTGTGTGTGTGTGTGTGTGTGTGTGTGTGTGTGTGTCAAACATAGCAAAAAGGGCTGGGGGAGTCAATATTATCATTTAGTATCTTTCTGTGGTTTGAAATAAAGACATTAGCTTATCGTGATTTGTGTTTGTACAATAAAATCAATAAGATATGCCCTTAAAAACGAACGTTTGGATAGCCAGCTTTGCTAATGGACCTCAGTTTGACTGTTTGAAAGGACATAAGGACATGATATTTTATCGCCTATCATAGCTCCCCCCTCCCAATGGCAGCCATGGTACCTTATCCCAGTGGATGTCCGTGAGGAAGAGCACCCTGCTCTGGGGTGAGCCGGGTTGGGGTAGAGAGGGCGGCGTGACAGGCGGCTTGGGGACCTTGGGTAAGGTGACATTCCAGGGGGCGTACAGGTCAAACTTCCCACAGGAGGAGCCCACCAGCAGGGCACACGCCTCCGAGGGCCACAGCAGAGAGTACTGCAGGGCCCGGATGAAATCATCCCTGAACAGCTCTGTGATCTGGCGACACACCTCCTCGTCGGCCAGGTGGAGGCGGATGCACGCCTCGCCTACGGCGCGGGCAACGCGCTCTTCGTTCACATCACTCTGTGTGGGACAGACAGACAGACAGACAGACACAACGAAGGACCCGTCAATGTCTATCCCATCTATACTCTGGATAGTAGTCTACCACACGGCTATAGCTGTACACTCAAATGTTTAGTATTGATGACCGATAACCAACAGACTTACCAGCAGGGCAATATCTAGGATGGTAAAGATGGCTTTACACGTGGGGCAGGTTAGGTTTCTCCAGTTAAATCCGAGACCGGGGCGGCTGATCACCTCCGTAAGTAATGGGCTGGGGTCCTCGGCATGTTCCACCGGGTGAGTGGTCACGAAGACCGACAACAGTACGACTGCAGCACACGATGCGAAGCACAACGTTGACAGCGCTGCGGAGAACCTCATTTCTTCTACAAGCATTCGTCCAAGTGGATTTTCTTGTCGTCTAAGGAAATAACGACAACAAAAGAAGAAAAACACGAGTAATGAAACAACCAAACAAACAAGTACATCTCACAACCGGTATGTCATTCAAAGCATGAAGCTTAAAACTACGGAAAAACTAAAGCTGAGCATGTTATGCAAGCCGTGTACCTCGCACCGCGTCTTCTTGTGAACAGGCGTGGGCTAACGCTAACACGCAAGGTAAGGTGCGACCTGAAGGGCTTTCAGCGGGGAGCTTTATAGAGACGCGCGATCAGCTGGGCTCTCCGAACACAGCTAGGTGTCAGCTGACTGATCACGTGACAATACATTCTCTTCCCCATCCTGCCCTGAAAACAAAATTACCACCATAATTTGTTCATAGTGAACATGAGTGAGATGCGAAACGACGTATGCATCTTTTTACAGCGTATTATTATTCTGTGCAGGACCTATTACTTGCCCGAATGCACGATTTATGACTATGGTGAAAAACATCATAGTCGACTGTCGTGTATTCAAAAAGAGAACATTTCCTGTTTACTAAAATGTGTCGACATGACGCGCCAATAGAAATCCACAGCCAGTAAAATGACGCTCGAATGTTGACATATAACAGGCAAACACTTGAGTCAAAGCCAGAGCAGTGTCATAAATATAAAACTTTTAATACTTTTGTGTTTTTGTGACATTGTTCATGAATGATTAACGATTCTGAGTGACTCAACAACATGTACAGTTTGGCAGGCTTGACAGTTTGGCAGGCCTGACAATACGTTTTGACAGTACATTTCATTTCATTATCAAGGTGGCAAAAAGATGCAGAGGCATGGCATGTCCTTGGGGCAGTGACCTAAGTAGTGAGTTATATTATTTACACTACCATAAGCAGATACACCATCTGCGTGAAGCTGAAACATACACAGAGTGCCTTGTAGATAAATAGCTGTAAGAAAAATAGGCTGCTGTTATGCATCCCCCGTCCCCCCCCTCCCACTGTTTTGGTAGGTGTTGTAGTATTACTTTTACTTTTGTGCTACGTTGCAAGCAGCAGAACACCAAACATAGACTATTACGTCGTTTTGAAACAAAGCTTATTTTTATGTCTTGTAGTTTGGTTTAAAAAAAATATACAAACAAAAAATATAGAATATTAAAAAAAGATATAATATCCATGAAAAGTGCAATATACGGTTTTAACGCACACCTGCCACACCCAGACCATGGTATAAATCTTCGGGGTTTGCTGCTGTAACAACTATTCGTTATAATCCTTATTTTATTGAAGTCTAATCTCATCTCATCTTATATTATGTATAGTCCACTCCAAACCTGCAGGGGAGGGTGGGTGGTGGGGGGACTGGGGTGGGGTGAGGGGGGGGGGGGGGTACTGGAAGCAACACATCCCAGCAGACCTGTATGTTAGCATCACACTCTGCAGCATCGTGGTTCACTTGTCTTGCATCTTCTCCAGGATGGGGACGATCATGTCGAACTTGGGTCTCTTGGCCGGGTCCTCGTTCATGCACAGCCTCATCAGCTTGCACACGTGGGGGGAGATCCCCGGGGGGATGGTGGGCCGGAGACCCTCCAGAGATACCTGAGGAAAGGGGTACGTACATACGGTAGTTATATAGGTTATAGTGAGTACACATTTAGAAAGGGGTACATACGGTAGTTATATAGGTTATAGTGAGTACACATTTAGAAAGGGGTACATACGGTAGTTATATAGGTTATAGTGAGTACACATTTAGAAAGGGGTACATACGGTAGTTATATAGGTTATAGTGAGTACACATTTAGAAAGGGGTACATACGGTAGTTATATAGGTTATAGTGAGAACACATTTAGAAAGGGGTACATACGGTAGTTATATAGGTTATAGTGAGTACACATTTAGAAAGGGGTACATACGGTAGTTATATAGGTTATAGTGAGTACACATTTAGAAAGGGGTACATACGGTAGTTATATAGGTTATAATGAGTACACATTTACACACACATGCACTTAGGTGCACACACACATGCACGCACACGTCTACACTGCACACACATGTAACACCACCACCGCAAACGCATACACAAAAACACATACACAAAAACACAGACACACACCTTCATGCCTATCTCCATCTGGGAGAGGTCTGCAAAGGGGACCTCTCTGGTGACGAGCTCCCAGAGCAGCACGGCGAAGCTCCACATGTCAGCTGAGCGCCTGTTGATGTCCTCTGGCCTCTTCTGAAGGGCTGGGCTCAGGGAAAGGGGTCAAAGGTCAGGAAAAGTGAGGACGGCAGATAAGCAGTGTAATAAGGCAGTAAAAGTCGTATCACATAGTCGACACACGTCTTTTACTGTTTTATGTGGCGTTTTCTTTTGCATGGATTTATCCATTTTAATGCCAGGGCTCGCCTCCCCACGTGCAAATGTTCCACCAAAACAAGTTCCCCCCCCGATACTATTTTGAAGGGCACCGTCGCTGCATCCTGGGCTTAGCGCCGCCCAAGACGATTGTGATTGGTTTAAAGAAATACAAACAAGACAGAGCGTTTTCTCGAAGTTATGCAAGACTAATCATGAATGAACTGGAAAAGCGTAACAGGGAAGACCAATGTATGTACATTCATGGAGAGGACCTACGACGACAGACCCAAGGTGTTGTTACATGTGTAAACTAGTAGCCAGGGAGTCTGGGGTGGGGGAAT
>OOFB01030414.1:2894-14128 GCA_900323305.1 Trachyrincus murrayi
AAACTACCTGCTAGTTTAGGAAACACACGTTTGTACACGTATACAGAAACACGCACGCACGCACACACGCACACACACACCCTTGAAAAACCAATGATGAACCTGTTGAGGGGTAAGACGGTCTCCAGCACAAGATGAGCCCAGCCTTCGAGACATGGACTCAAAGCGATGGCCTGCTCTTTATATAATAGTTTAAATGGAGAGAGAGAGAGAGAGAGAGAGAGAGAGAAAGAGAGAGAGACAGAGAGAGAGAGAGATAAGGTAAGGTAGATGACCTCAGAGCGATCCATTATCCTACGACCCCAGAAGCTGAGGAGTCGTGTGCATCAAGGGGGTGTCGAGGAGGAGGTAAATAATTGTTTTAAAAAAAAGAAGAAGAAAAACGACGAAGAAGAAGAAGGACGTAACAATAATCCCACCGGTGTCAGAGTCCAAACTTTTACACAGCTGAAGAAACAATTCGACTCTGTGTTTCACGCCTCCATTTGGTCATTTGTCATCTGCTTCTTCACACTCGCACCTTTTTTACCGCCTCTGTCCTGCCTGCCTCTTCAAACCCCCTTTAACTTGACAATCACCTGATTCATCTCTACTCCCTCTCTGTGTCCCTTCCTTTTGTTTTGAATGACGGATCAATCGAACACCTCCTGCGTTGGGGTCACAGCACCCAGCTGAGCCACTGACAGGTGGGCAAGATATATATATATATATATATATATATATATACATAGAGCGAGAGAGAGCGATAGAGAGAGAGAGAGAGTGAGAGAGACAGACAGACAGACAGACAGACAGGAACCCTCTTCAGACCTCTCAAGGTCATTTGCAGTCCTTTCTCCCAGAAGAGACCATCTTGTCTCTTTTAATAACTTTTCAATGCCCCTCTCTCTCTCTCTCTCTCTCTCTCTCTCTCTCTCTCTCTCTCTCCCTCTCCCTCTCCCTCCCCCTAGTTTTCACTTTATCTTTCTATCTCTTATCCCTCTGTAGTGTCTGAATGAGTCAAAGGGAGAGATAGAGAGACAACTATAGATCGCTGACAGCATGGTGCCACTGTGTGATCAAGACCGTGGCCCTCAGTGTGACGTAAGTCTGGACAAGGACAGATAAAAGGAGCCAGACACGGTATATAAAGATGGATGGCTGACAGTAGTCTGGCCCCTGTATCCACTAGCATTGACCACGTGGATTTACCAGAAAATCCAACAAAATGTACCAGAACATTCTTATAATAATCTTTGAGTGCATTGCCATTGACTGACTCAGCGTCTGACCCCACCAGTGGGATACAAAAGAAGCAAAACAAAAAAATCCCCTAAGATATATATAAACAATCATTTATCGTCATTTATTTCAGCCAAGATATTGGATGGATCCACGAGCCATATGGTGAGTGAGTGTCCAGTCCCTTACCTGTTCCTGCCGGTCCAGCCAGCGGTCCACCATGGGATGGTTGGCGCTGAGGGACGACCGGGTCGCCTCTCTCTGGAACTGGGCGGCCCAGCCGGCGGAGTCCCGCGGCAGGCTTCTGTAGGCATGCGCTCCCCTCCCCTACAGAGGGCGCGGTGGGAGGAGAAGACCGGGTTAGCAGAAGAAGTCCATGCACGATGAAAAAGGAAGAGAAACTTAATTAACATAGAAGAGATAACGCGACACCGTGTCAGGAAGTGCTGTTTCAAAATAAGAGACAAAAAAACATGCTTTAAAATATGTATTCAAATAACATCACTGTTGGCACAAAGGTTGCTTAAACATATTACTACTTACACCAAAGTTATGGCCTTCTGTCTGTGTTTTGTTTTGACTTTGGTAAGATTTCAGTTAATCCCTCTGTCCTGTCTTTCTGTTGGTTTCCATCTGTGTGTTTCCGTGAGGGTTAATTAGCTTTTTGTTATTGGTTGTGTGTGTTTGTGTCGATTGCTTGAGAAGGTTGCCACCTGGGATATCAAGGCCAGTGAGGAGATCTCAGCAAAGTCGTGTAAAATGTACTTTTCGTGTGGACAGTTTTATGTTGCACCTGTGACCCCTAGGCACCAGTCACCAGTTTTCAAATTATAAAAAAACATGTGCTGAATAGCATTAATATAAAACAGAATAACTGGTATTCATATAGTAAAACATTTAAAGAGCCAAGAGTTCTTTAGTAGAGTTTTTAAGGGGTTACAATTCAACTGGAGGGTGTCTTTGAACAATAATTACATTTATGAAGCTGACTTTTGCAGAGAGTGGAACTGCTGGCTTCTAGAACACTGAACAGGGAAATATATGTGGTGTATATTGGAAGGTGAGCCGCCTCACACCAGTAGTATGTACTTAAGGGCTATTAACCTTTAAACACTACTGTTTTGCTACTAATAGCATTGCATTAAGACCAGAGGTGAATGCTGAACTATTTGTTTTACCTCTTCTAAGGGCTATGTAGTATGTGTATAAGAGAGAGAGAGATAGAGCGAGAGAGAGAGAGAGAGAGAGAGAGAGAGAGAGAGAGAGAGATTATACACATTATAAAATGGCAGAATAGTAAGGAACAGAGTAAAAAGCAGTGGATCCCGTGAGACGCTTAAGCGAGAGACGGTAAAACAATCCGGGGGTCTTTCTTCATAACCTTTAACGCAGTGTGACGGCCCTTCGAGGAAGAGCTGCAGACAGCAGCGTCGTAAAAACCCTGGAGCGCGGGTTACACACAAGATCTACCGATCTGGCCCGGCCGATAACCATCACGGCGCCAGTCGCCAGCAACCCAACGACCAAAGGACAGACACTATACCGTAGCAGGGATGTGTTACAAAGAGTGTACCGATGTAGAAGTCAATGGAACAATGCCCGTGTGTCCTGTTCATCCCATCCAGCGAAAGGGTTCACTGGGTGGGGAATGGGGGATGTGACGGTAGAGAGCACAGTAAGGTCTTGTAAAGACAGAGGGACACTGCAATGGGACGACTTTCCATGGCTTGGATGATGACATGGCTTTGGGGGGGTATTTTCAGCCCCATATATCAAGAGGTGGCGATCTAGCAGAACCTAACCTGACTCAGCCCTTTACTGGACTCGGAGGAGCAACAGTAGAGAACAAAAGAGCGGAACGCGATCCGAGTGTGACGGAAAGATGTCCCGGGACGTTCAGGGGGCGGTGGGTGGGTCCAGTCTACAATGTATGGCTCGGTTCTGTGGATTCTTCTGGCACGACTGAACTGTGATGAATGCTTCCAGTGATATTCTTCATAGGCAATATATGATTTAAATGCGTGTACTAATGTACTCAACATATGTCATTTAGCAAAAAATAGACTTAACCATAGACTGACAAGGAAACGGAAAATGGATGGCAGCTGAACGTATGAAAAAAGATATACTGGAGAACAGACTCGGTGCACAATGATGGATCACATACACGGCTACAAATACTGAATCACTTCTCGTTTGAAAAATATGATCCAAATGCAAACAGCATGGCACACTACAGTTGTGATGATCTACAGTATTAATCTACAAAATCACATCAAGAGTATTACTATAACAGTATTACCATTGCTGGGCATTTTCTACACGAGCAGAATTACTCAGAATTAATAACTTATTTCTTTCCACATTCATTTCCATTGCACTCCGACCCCCATTTGCACAGTTTGCCATAAATTAAAAAGTTTCCATTTTCCATTTACAAGTTTGAGACTGTGACACCAAAAGTGTTTTGCTTTTAAGAAAAATTAAAACATGTGAAAAATGTTACACAAGTGGAGCTTTAGTAGCTCTTCTCGTCTCCTCTCTGAGTGGTAGCCTACACAGGAGTCTGTGGGTATGATCGGGCCTATCAACCTCAGAGAGTGGCGGCCATCTTGAGAAGGTAATTGCATTCCTCGCTCTCTTGGAGCCTCTGTGTGAAGATTTACTCTATTCTCATTTTTTTTCTTTCTCTTTTTGATGAGTGGGTTCTTATCAGCTTCTTGAGACGGCCTCAGAGTAATGATATCAGAACAAAGGCATGTTTTAAAAAAAAGAGGTACATCTTTGCCCGATTCTTTTGTGTAACCGAAGGAGGGGGCTGTTATAACTAGTTGAAGATAAAAGTTGAGGACGGCACCCCTGGATATATTGGAAGCAGGACAGTCAAAGTTCTCCCTTCGACTCGGGCAAACGGAAGGGAAGGAAGAACAAAGTGATGCTGGGCTATATACGACGAGAGAAGGCGAGGAGGAAACATAAAGATAAGACGAGGAAGAGGCTGCAGGGGGTTGGGCTCCAGCATGACGTGGACGGTTTCAAAGCACACACTGAACACACTTTCATTACGCTGTACGGGTGCATCAGCAGTATTGAAGAAAATAGCTCCTGTGTGTGGGGCCGTGATGTGCTGGAGACTATGTGCACATGCATATTATACTGTCCACGTTGGTTAAAGGGCTAGCAGAACAGCTTTAGTGGGAGAAAAAAACCGTCAACGTGGTCTAAAGTAGGAGTGGAGTGATGGAAATGCTGATCGAAAACATAAACAAAGTCAAAGAAGACCTATCCTTGCTGTCTGTGGCATTATTTCATTAATATTGTTAACGCAGAGTTACAAAGAGATACAAACTTAAAACAAGAACGCACACACAAAAAAAGAAGGACAGGAAGTCAAATAAAACTGCATTTGAAGGAAAGAAAACGGTCCGATCCCTTTTTCACTGTGAAAATAATCCCAATTGGAAAGGCTAAATGTGGGCTGCTGCTGATGTCTGAGGCGTTGGTTCACACGTTACCTTGCGTTCGAGGCTGCCGGTGGCCCCCCCGGCACCGGCACCGGCACCGGGGCTCAGCTTGTGGCCGTACTTGCTGATGCCCGTGGTGGTGGACCAGCGGGCAGGGTTCTTCCTGGAGGGCTCCTCGGGACCCCCCGCTTGGGCCTCGGAGCCCGGGGGCAGGGCCGCCAGCGAGGGGTCACTGCTGCGACGCACGTGGAGCGGCATGTCTGTATGGTGATAGTATGATGGGAGGGGGGGGGGGGGGGTAGAGCGGGGGGTAACAAAAGGGAGTGTGAAGCAAAGAAGGAGCGAGAGATGAGAATTGGGGTTGGGGTGGAAATAAACAGAGAGAGAAGGAAAGAGAGGGGACATTGAACGAGTTAGCGGGAACTATTTATTTGCGGCAAATCACACTGCAATCTCCCAGCACTTTCACCACTTTTTTTCCCACAGCTATCAAGCTCAGCGTGTTTTGACATGTGTTCTCTTTGGAGGGACCAGCTATAATTTACAAGCATTCTGTCAGTTCTGGCCATAACCACCATACCACCATGACAGTCTCCCCCCATATGACTGCAGTTGACGTCGACCGAGATATGCGCCACGACGAACAAGTGGTTTTTATTTTTCCCGTCAAAAAACAAATCTGTACGCTCTCGAGTGAAACACGACACGGCAGAACTGTAAGACGTTTGACTTGGCTTGACTCCTATGAAATGAAATGCAATGCAAGAGAGAGGGGGAACATAACATAGGTTTGCGTTACGTACGTCTGGGAGCGGTCGGCTCGGGGGAAACACACGTATACGAAAAACACAAAAGGAAAAAAAACAGAAACATTCCACATGAAATATCGCTTAGTCTTGCAGTTGCCACATTAATCAATACTTCAAGCGTTAAGAGCTTTATGCTTGGATCCCATTCACCTAAACAGGTCCAGTCCGCAGGGGGGCAGCCTACTGCATATGTGTGTGTCTGTGTGTGTGTGTGTGTGTGTGCAATACTAAACAGTATCAGTTAAAACTGTGGTGGTAGAGGAGGACTCCCACTGGAGCATGGAAAGCTTGGGCACATCGGTAAGTAACGTGGAGGCAGGAGAGCGGCGGTCTATGGAACTGTATAAACATAAATAAGGGCCAGATGGATGTGTTTGTGTGCGTGCCAGCAGCCCGTGCGCGCTACATCCCATAATTATGCAAATTGATCGGGCGACCACCTGTCATCGTACCGTGCCGATCTTCCCTGCGAGCATATGTGCCCGTGCACAGCTTCCATCTGATGCAGGGGGGGGACGGTGGGTTGACTCCACAGTGGAAGGTGCGCATTTTAATCAAGGAATTACTGGGGCGCCCGCCACACTCCTGGCACATATTTAGCCATCGTGACAGGGCCCTTGGTGGGGGAGACGTGAGGTGGGTCACGTGTACACCGTTTCCCCGGGGGCCTGCACATAAGAAGACCATGGTCGAAAAAAAAATAGATTAAAAAAATATAGATTTAAAGAAAACGTGAAAAAGGAAACATAATCATAAACTGACTAATTGCCACCAAGTCCCAGTGGAGGTGGCCGAGTCAGCTGCTCAGCTGGAAGATGTGTCTCGCTAAGAGGTACCTTGTTTCAACGTCCCTCCCCCGGGTGAATCTTGATCACAGTAATAGCCGTAGCAATCACTCCGCAAAAAGAAAGTCACCAACCTCCTTCCCTCAGCCCCTTACTTAAGTTGTTTGTTCCCAGCGCTTGCATCGCCGAGGCAAAAAACATAACTTTTTTCTTGATTATAATTTTGGTCACCCAGTGATGTGCTTCCCTTTTCTCCCTCACTTCTTCCCTTCAAGTAATTGTAGCCTGCGCTGGAATAAACATAATCGGATGCGTGATGCCTCGAATGCATGCAACGTGCCCACGGATTGCCGTTGCTAAGGAAACAACGTGGAAGCACAAGCGGCACAGGTTCAGCTCCTCTTGCCCAAAGACACTACAGTAGTGAAGATACTTACCGGAGACACGAGCTGCAGAACCTATGCTCTGAGCTGGTGGGGCCACCCCTATTGCTGTCGTGTGAGTGATTATTAACTCTAGAGACGTTGCTATGCACTAGCATCCCATTCAGGTTGTCTGCCTGCCTTATGCCCATGGGCAGGTAGCTCCAGACCCTGCACCCAGAACTGAGTAAAGAATATGGATGGCTAGGTCTCGGTCCAACTCTCCCCAAGACAAAATGTTAGGAAAGTTTGAGTACTAAGTGGCTGAGTGAAAGTACTACAATACCAGGAAAACTACCATAATAATGGCAATGTAGGCATCCATTTTCATTTTTTTGGTTTGGTTTTTATGTAGCCTTCTTCAAATTCATATGGGAACGTGGAATGGGAATGTTGGACAGAAAATGAGGCAGGCTATCAAACAGGCAGTCATATTCTTAAATTGGGTTGAGAACTCAATAAAGGTTGTTAACAGACTTTGCTCCCCACCCCTCCCGGTAATGGTCGGTTCACGTCCAGTTCAGGCCTCTAATGATGTTCACCTCGGACCGAAGAGGGTTTAATTGTACGGGTGGCCGATTCATGTCCGGCATAATATCCTGCTTGATTACCACCACATATACACAAAGAGAGACAGAGAGAGAGAGAGACAGTTTGAGGAGGGGTGGACAAAAATAGGGGAAAATGAAACTAAAGTGAGTTCGAGACCGACAAAGAAAGACAGCATGCGGGCAACGTAGGATAGTAGCGAGGGCCAGAAACAAAAGATTACAAATGGCCAATCAAATCGAATGGGGGAAAAGTGAGCGATCAAACAGAAAGAGAAAGAGAGGGAGGAGGAAGGGAATGCAGGAGGCAAAAAGAAGAGGTGCACCGTACAGACACAAGGAGGCGGGTAGTAATAAATGCAGACAGAGAGACAGGGAGACTAGCAGGGGTTACAGTGACCCGAGGCAGCATGGCTTCTCTCATAGATTGCTTTGGCTTCAGTAGCTAGCAGAGATCAACCTTCCATTAGCAACAGCTATATACAGTGTGCAGGACTGCATAACAGACCAAGGCTGTGTATGGGCTAAAATCTAGATTATATAAAATAGGACATGATTCTCTTTCATGCGGTATTATATAGCAATTGAGCTGTGCAATTCAGATGTATTCAAACATTGACAGTAAACAATAACAAACATGACAATGCAATGTAATACTAGCTTGGGCATCGCGTATCACTGTCACTGTTTTGAAAGATGATGCAGTGTTGTGAAACTGTGATTCACAATTGTATTGTATTTCATCACACCCTATTTGGACACAGATGTCATCATTGTCTCTGCAAAGTCTTATAATAACAGTACAATATGTTTCTATAAGAATATGAGGAGAGAAGAATATAAAATATATATATTTAAATAGAAATACCTGTCTCTGGCATCAGCGCAGACCAGCAAGGACGAAGAAAACACACGACACACAAAGAAACGGAGAGAAAAAATGTCATGGAGCGAAGAAGTAGGGGAGCGAGTACAAAGAGAAGACTGAAAGAGAAATGTTAAGAGCTAGGCTGTGTGAGGCACTGGCAGATTAAAAACAACAATGCATGTTCCCCTATATGTGTATACACGCCTATAACACGGCCCGATGTTTGATGCTGAGTTTGAAGTAAAATTGCAGTCTTTTCACTTGCATGGCTTTATAAATAGCAAGTATACCACTGGTCTGAGCATTACGTAGAGGGCCTATGAACCAAAAGGCGTGCGCATGTGCCTGAAACAAACACCAAAGGAGAGAAAGGCAGAGAACGAGAGGGAGACAAGTAAAGCAGAGAAGGTTGCTATGCTATGTTATTTTACTGTGTGATCCTCTATGCTGTTAGGCTAGGCTGTTCGTGCCATGTTGTACATTCTGCCAGGGGACAATGTCACCCCCCCCACCCCCCCCTTAATTTAGTGGGACCATACTGACAGGCGAGAAAGGGGGCTCGCCCTTTTAATTATAACTTGTGCACCCGCTTCATTTTGGAGCAGCCAATCGATTCAGTGACGAGGCACAGGGTGACCTTACGGGAAGCCGTCCTAATGAAATAAGTCCCTAACCCTAACCACCCCCTCCTCCGCCCAATCTCTGCGTATGCAGTGTTGAATTAATAGGGGCGCAGAGAGGGACAGACACACAAATAACTACATTGTCCATGATGCACCTTGAAGGGAGGTCACCCCTCAGAGGGCTGGTTGGCTCTTATTGGTCTAGTGCATTTCCTGGTCTGGCATTTGTCACAAAATTGTATAATAATCTTGAATATTAGATAGACTTGCTAGCCGGGGGTAGACAGCATACATGCAAATGTACACAAACAGAGTAGGAGGGTGCAGAAAGTGTCCATGACAACCTATGCCATTTTATTTTCTAAATACAGATAGGATAGGGAGCAGGGCGTTACATGGACATTTGCTCACCATTCATTAAATGAGCATATTCAATAAGTATTCCATGCCACTTATATGTGCAATGAAGGTACAATAAATACATGTATTAATCAAGCACTATAATCTAAATTAAATGAATCATATAATTACGTCTTCAAGAGAACATGCTAGAAGCCTAAAAAAAACCAGTGTAAAAGGAAGACCACCAGTGTCTGCAGCATGAGGCTGTTTCTATCTATATTCTATTAGAGATTACCATACAGTGTGGCTTGCTCATTGATTACCTTCCCACCTCCCACCTCCAAGACCCTGGGCCAATAAAGCCAGCGTAACCCCTGCCTCCACAGCCACTCCCAGCTCCGAGGGCCAGGGATAAGAGGTGGGGAAGGAAGGGTGTCCCTGTAATATATAAGATCCACAGGTGTCCAATCAGTGTAATTAAATGACCCGGGTTGGGGGGCTAGTGGAGTGTCCTTTACTGCACCTGGGACAGGACAGGGCAGGAGAGAGCGTGCCCACACACACACACACACACGCACACACACACACAGGCACACACGCACGCATGCACGCACACACACACACACACACACACGCACTCTTCCTCTTTGACTCAGTGCCAGCATCAGGATAATGGAGCCCCTGCTTTAGCATGCTGATGAGGTTATGGAGAGGACAATGCCTGGGCTGGACTGTGTGTGTGTGTGTGTGTGTGTGTGTGTGTGTGTGTGTGTGTGTGTACACACACTAATAAGGTTATGGAGAGGACACTGCCTGCCGGGACTGGGCAGCACGGTGTGTGTGTGTGTGTGTGTGTGTGTGTGTGTGTGTGTGTGTACTGTGTATGTGTGTGATTAAATATCTGTTTGTGTCCATGAGAGTCATACTGAGGCAGGTCATGGATTTAGCAGTATTACTAGCTCAAATGTAGTATTATGTTATAATAGCACTGAAACATCTACCTAATTGCTTAAGGCGGTGAGAGAATATCAGTATGTCTATGAAATCTATTAAGGACAAATCTTGGTGGATTTATTAATTGACTAGCTGAACTTGATGGCTGAAGGTACACCACTTCAGGGAAGCATATCAGTGGACCTATGCAAATGTATTACTGTGTGCTGTGTACAATACATGCATTACTACTCACATTCCTTGACACATAAAGCGAATAGCAGGTATTACTTCAGATATGTATACTTTTAAAATGCATCGCAGCATCTAGATTTAGTTAGGGAGAGGTGAGGTGGTAGAGAGGACACCTTCTGTGTCCAAGGCCACTAGCTTGGCTTCCCCACAGAGGGACTGAACTTGGCTTCCCTTCAGAGGGTACGGACGTGCGCTTCAGCTCACGTGCACGCCACTGCTGATTGGAGGAAGACTCCCCCCCCACCCCCCCCGATTGCATTTGTGGGTGTCATGCTCGACTGATTACGCAAGGGGACCACCACTGCTATTTCCTCCAAAGAAAAACAGAATAATCGGCCATTCATTTACATTCTGCTTATTTAAATATGGAGTTGGTGCGGCGGTCAGCCCATTTCTCTCAGACGGAAAAGTCTGCAACTTTTTAAGGGGGGGGTGCAGAGTTGGTTCAGAAACTGAATTCATTATTTAATCAGCTTCATGTTGCTGGCTCTATATGATGATGCCCCATGTGGGCACTCAAGACCCTCCATGCAGAATACTGAACCACAGAGTCTGTAGTACTGGGTAACACAAAGTCTGCAGTACTGGGTACCACAGAGTCTGTAGTATTGGGTAACAGAGAGTCTGTAGTACTGGGTACCACAGACTATGTAGTACTGGGTACCACAGAGTCTGTAGTACTGGGTACCACAGAGTCTGTAGTACTGGGTAACACAGAGTATGTAGTACTGGGTAACACAGAGTCTGTAGTACTGGGTACCACAGAGTATGTAATACTGGGTAACACAGAGTCTGTAGTACTGGGTAACACAGAGTCTGTAATACAGGGTACCACAGAGTCTGTAGTACTGGGTACCACAGAGTATGTAATACTGGGTAACACAGAGTCTGTAGTACTGGGTAACACAGAGTCTGTAGTACTGGGTAACACAGAGTCTGTAATACCGGGTACCACAGAGTCTGT
>OOFB01030415.1:4113-14298 GCA_900323305.1 Trachyrincus murrayi
GTGTGTCCCTCCTGCTGGGCCACGGCGCACACGCCAACACGGTGGACACGCACACGCGCACCACGCCCCTGATGATGGCCGCTCACAACGGACAGACCAACACTGTGGGTAAGTGTGCGCACACACACACACACACACACACACACACACACACACACACACACACACACACACACACACACACACACACACAGGTGTAAACCGTCTCTCTCTGTGTGTTTCAGAGGTGCTGGTGAGCAGTGCTAAAGCAGACCTGACGCTGCAGGACAAGGACCGAAACACAGCCTTACACCTGGCGTGTGGCAAGGTCACACACACAGACTCGCTCTCTCTCTCTCTCTCTCTCTCTTATATATGTATAGCCCTTAATCACAGTTACAGTCTCAAAGGACGTAACTATCAAGGAAGAAACCTTGAGAAGGAACAGAGTGGGGGATCCCTCCTTCCAGGGGTTAGGAGTGCAATGGGTGCCATAATGGACATACATAGTATTTACAAGCAAACAATGGATTGATTCCTTATTGAATCTGTTTCAACACTGCGCTTCATCTGTAGTGTAACTAAGTTGACGTCTTCTTCTTCTTCTTCTTCTGCTTTTTCTTCCCCTCCAGGGTCACGAGACGAGCGCCCTGCTGATCCTGGAGAAGATCCACGACCGGAACCTGGTCAACTGCACCAACGCTGCTCTGCAGACGTACGTATACCAATACAATACACGACACTGCTGTAAGACCCTTACTGGACTAGACCGGGAGACTGGACTGTCTCTTATCCCTCTCTTCCTAGACCCCTGCACGTAGCGGCCAAGAGCGGCCTGACGGTGGTGGTCCAGGAGCTGCTGGGGAAGGGAGCCAGCATTCAGGCCGTGGATGAGAACGGTAAGCCCCTGATAACCCATCGTCCTCTGGCTCCGTCCCGGCTAACGGCATGCCTTGGTGCTCAGCCGGACCTTTCTCCAGCAGCAAGTGTGGAGATAGGTCTGGCTATGCAAGGACTACTGCACAGCTAACGGGTCAGAGTGCAGAGTAGCAATAGGAATCAGAAAGAGAAGGGTTTTCACAGCTCGATATTTCTGTTATGATCTCTGCCGTTAACAAATGTACAGACACACGCGCAGCAGTGATCCCCGCCTGTCTGTCGTCTTGCAGGCTACACCCCGGCGCTAGCGTGCGCCCCCAATCGGGACGTGGCCGACTGCCTGGCGCTCATCCTCAACTCCATGATGCCCTCCTCCCCCATGGTCACCATAGCGACGCTGCCCGCCGCGTCCCTCGTCCGGACGGTCGTCAATCACCGCCGCCCCGCCCCCCCCTCCTCTTCCTCCTCCTCCTCCTCTTCCTCCTCGAAGCACACCTCCAAGGGCAGGCCGGATCGCCCGCCGTCCACGGTGCCGCGGGACGAGGAGCTCAACGACTCCGACTCGGAGACGTACTGACGAGGCCCCGCCCCCCGCCGCACCGCACCGCTCAGAGTCGCTGCTATTCGCTGCTGCCCCTGATTGACTTACGGGCCGGCCAACCACTCAGGAGATCGGGAAAGAAGGGAGAAGAAAGAGTTGATGCAGAAATGAAATCGAATACAAATATTACAGAGTATAAATATGAATTAAAGGGCCCCTATTTTAGCGTACCCAGTGGACTGTACCAACTGGTAGGCTGATCTATCATACATCTGGGTGGACACTCCCACTTGTGATGTCACTAGAGGGTAGATTTTTACATGTCTTGTAATGGCTAATCAGCATCCCACCGGGTATTAAAATAGGCGCCCTTTAAGCATTTCCCTGTCCACTGCCCGGGGTGTGTTTTGACATCTCTGGACTGCAACTTTGGACACAAACATTTATTGTCTGTACTGTACTGAAGAGGGAACAGTGTGTGTGTGTGTGTGTGTGTGTGCGCGCGTGCGTGTGACCGAGTGAGAGATATGATAAATGATGTGTGTCAGAGATGGAGAAGTTCCATATATTTCCAGACAACATTTCCGTAGAGATCGTTAATGTTTTTAAAGGTGTTATGAATGACTAAATAAAATACATTTTTTGTTTTTAATAGATACAGAAGTTGTGGTGCCTTGGGGTGTTTATGGTATGGAGCAAAGTGTACTCCAGTAAAGCATGTGTGGTGGTATTCATTCACGCAGAGGTTGGGTTCATCACAGGTTCAAAGGTCACCGTGGGGTAGAGAATCTTGAAATGAGTCAAAAACACAATTGATGGCAATGCATCACATGATCATATCTCTGAGCCCTTTTAATCACAAAATGAAGTCAGTCCAGACTCTTTCTCCATTCAACGGATTTATTAAATAGATTTACATTGCCAAAGTATGACATCTCTCTCTCACTCACACACACACACACACACACACACACACACGTCAGACTTGGTCCAGGTGATACATGCGTCCGTAGAGGCAGGCGGTGATGAGGCCGGTGGCCATGTTGGAGTGTGCCATGGTTACCGTGCCGGCGGGCGTCCTCTCCAGGCGTCGGGGCTGCTCCATCTTCACGCCACTGACCACCAGCGACGGGTAGACGTGTGGCGTCCCGAACCTCCCGCTTAACAGGAAGTCCATCCTAGACTCGGCCTCCTCCACTTCCTGTCCACAGGAAGAGGCCTCTGGGCCCCCGCATCGGACCAGCGCACACACCTCGAATTTGAGAAAAGTTAGAGATGTTAAAATTGAGCTTTTTTTAATACACAAAATAATCCACTTTATGTAGGTTATAGTAGAGAAATGAAGTCCAAAAAGACATTTTTATCCAAAGTGATTTACAGACACTTTTTATTAGACATTTATGAGCAGGTGGGGCATCTTAAGCAAGGACACCTACAGGTAGAATATGGACATCAGGGTTTCGAACTCAGAACCTTTCAGCTGCGAGTCAAACACCCTAACCACTAAAGACTATCCTGCTCTCAGAGTATGGTTTAGTGTCGTACCTGAAGGGCGTAGCGCCCGTTGACGGTGTGCGTACCAGCAAACGCCCCCAGTGCGTAGAGCTCTCCATCGCCTCCTGGCTGTGACCTCCGGTACTCCAGGTGGCAGCAGAGGGCGCCTTGGCAAACACTCAGCTGTCCCTCCGCCGCTGGGAGCAGGACGAACGTGAAAGGGTCGTACATCATGGAAGAATTAAACGTGGGGGGGGAGGTCACGGGAAGAGGAGGCGGAGACGGTGGCGGAGTGATGGAGTCCACGCAGTTCTCGTCCCGCTGGCAGTGTCCAGACTCCACCACAGACCAAGAGGAGGACAAATCTCCACCGCTCTCCACCACCACCTCTTCCCCGGCGGCGGCCTCCTCCTCCACTGCTCCCGCTCCCAACCACAGTGGATCCAAGACGGGCACCCTGGCCACCAGGAGCCGGCCCTCCTCCGGGTGGCCCGGGCGGGCGTGGTGGTGGGCGTGGGCGGACGCCGGGGTGAAGATGCCGCTGCCGGTCATGCCCTGCTTGTCACTGCGGATGTTGGCCGCGAGGACCGTGACGCTGGCACCCAGGCTGAAGGCTCGCTGGAACTGGGCGGCGGCGAGCAGGGGCAGCTGGTTCATCCAGGCAGTGGGGTAGACCAGCTGACGCACGCCCTGGGAGGGGGAGGAGGGAGGGAGGGAGGGTGAGGGAGGGAGGGAGGAAGGAGGAGATCAGGGAGGGTTGGAGTTGGTCACGGGGGCGTACGTGCTGGTCACGTGTCTTTCTTTACCCTTTCAACCAGCGTCACCGAAGGCTCGCGGAACATCAAGTCGAAGCAGGTGAGGACGCCGAACCGCCCGGCAAAGGGCGTGTCGAAGGTAATGATCTCCGGGCTGGGGGGCAAGTCGAAGGCCTTTTCAAAGTAAAGGTTCTGCTTGTGGTAGCGTGCCACCAGCTGGCCATCGGAACTGTTATATAATAGAAACAAATAATAAAGAAAAGAATACAACAACGGTTAGACTATCATCACGCAATTCCCCTACAGGTTCTGGTACATTCTCTAGCAAATATAGTATCAGTGACTGTGACGACTGGAGGAGTTTAAACAGCATCAGCACCTGAAGACCACGTCGGTGTTCAACTGCCAGCGTCCGTCGGGGGGGCAGGAGGAGGAGTCCGTACCCGGGGAGCAGGGCTGCAGGCTGGCCATGTTTGCCACCAGGTAGAGGCTGTAGCGACGTGCCATGCAGCTCAACCGCTGGAGGACCTGAGAAGAGACACACACACAGAACACCCACATTTCTGATTTTGTTCCAAAGTCAGAAATCTCAACGTTAATTTTGAAAATGAAAATAATGTGATGGGTACATCGGTATTGTTGTATCTTCCAGGCTCGGTACAGGGGTTCCAGCTCTCCTGTCGAGGGTCGGGGACAGTTTCTAGGTAGCTGGAGATGGAGGTGCGGCTGAAGTTGAAACCATGAATGCCATCCTCTGGAAACACCAGGATCTGGACTCCCTGAGGAAATTGAAGGAAAGAAATATATAGTTTGTATTGTCCTACATTGTAGGACAACTAATAAACTGTATTTATTAGCTGGAGATATGGGTTGATGGCTAATGTTTTTGTAGCGGTCAGGGGTTGTCTTGTCTATTTTAAAGCCATGGTCATATCTTTATATTTGTTAGATTGTAGGCCTGTATTTACTGGGTTATAGCCTATTATTTGTGTCTTGGAATGTCCTCACTTTCATCGGATGATGTTACGTTCTGTTTTGTTTGATGTGCTACGTGTAGACCTCAGGAAGACCAGATGACTCGTTTTCCTCTAATAAACAATAAACAAACACAATAACAATATTCCGTGCAGTCGTCAGCAAAAGTGTACGTTTACGGACACTTTATTTCCAAGACTGCACACCAAGCAAGCATATGCACCTATTTCAACCGTGAGAGAACTTAAAGCAATCGGGGGCGACTTTACTTCTGCTGCTGCCTGCTTGGCTTGCTCCTCGTAGACGTCCAGGTTGGCCTGCATGTGCTGCAGCGCAGCGGCCCGCGGCCGGGCCAGGTGCGGCACCGGGTTCAGTATGACCCGGTGTTCGTACACCGCCGCTACGTACGAAGGTCCACCCGTTCTCTCCGGGTCACCGGGACTCAGACCGAACGACAACGGAAAGATGTAACACATAATGATCGAGAAGGCTCCGATGTGCATGGTTAAACACGGCAGTATGGGTTACCAATAAGTGACTGTGCTATGCAACCGTCGACACGTCCACAGTTGGAAGGGTTGTTGTCACAACCTTGGCCAGCCAATAATTTACTTTAGAGTTTACCTGAGATAACGAGGCGCCGCTTTTACATGAGCACCACCAATGTAAACAGGTGGTCATTTCACGATATATATATATATATATATATATATATATATATATATATATATATATATATATATAGGTTTATTAGTTAATAGTCCAGCTGAGATCCGAGAAACACAAAGTCCGCTATGTGACACAGTTTCATCAAAAGCCCAATCGTACATACGCACGTATGTACGCGGCTTTTATTTTGAAATTCGCATGACAGGAAGTTTTAAAAAAACACAACCCGGAAGTGTTTTTCCCGAAAGGTTATTTGTAAACAACCCCTTCTACCCATGGCCCTGTGGGTGCACGTTTTATTTATTTATTTTGTAGCGAATAATATCCCGACTTCATGATCGGTGGCTGCATATATTTGGTGACATAATGTCAACGGGTCCAGAATCAATGGCGGCGGCGCCGCCGGTTTCCAGATCCAGTGACATTGTTAAGCAGTGTCTGAGCTGTCGGATACTGTCGGGTGGAGGTCTGATTGCTGCCGGGGTGTTTGTGGCCCATGCGGCTAAATCAGCCATGCGTGCAGGAGTATCTGCAACCATGGGATCAAGGATTCAGCTCATGTTCGCTGCAGGTAAGTTGTTGAAGTTGCCTCCTTTAATTTGTCTCGTTTTTGTTTTGCACGCTGTTATTAAACACACTTGTTTTACAGGTTTGAGTGCCTGGGGGTTATTTATCATTGCCGATCCTGCAAGAACACCACAGGAGAAGTCTTCAACAGATTAATATGAAAGTATGGGACAGAAGCTAAAAGAGATGATTGACTTATCAATGTATTTGTGAAGCAATCCGATCTGTCCAAATGCCACCTTTTTGTAAACTATGTAACTAGCAGTAAGATTTGTATGTCTATTTATCCTTCAAATGTGTATGCTATGGCAAATAAAATGTAACGAATCACGATTAGTCGGCTGCAGAAATTTCTTGTCGATAACTAGAATAATGTAAACTATATTTAAACACAAACTTAGTCTTATTCTTTATACACCAACCAATACTGGTGATCATGTTCATGAAGCTTAATCTTGTATTTTCTCTGGCTTAAAGGGTGCATTAGAAAGCAAATGTCCTTGATGTTTTTTTTTTCCTGCACATCTTTCAAAATGTTCGCATTGGTACGTTCAGAATGCACTGCAGCACCATCTGATGGACACTACGTGTATTTATTGTATACGTCTCTTCTGTAGTCACCAACATTCATGTGGAGTAAAAGGTTATGGTTGTGTAATAGTTTAATGCTTAAACATCACCCAGCAATGCACATGGCCAAAGACCTAGGGCTGTATGTACTATCACGAACAACCAGAGTAACTATGAAACGCACAGTTGGTCAGTTAGTCTCAGTTACTGTTTTTATTATTAGTGTTATACTGATCTGAGCATGGCTGCTCCAAAAGTAGGAGTTTGATATGCATGATGCAAAAAAACAAACAAAAAACACCCTTAAGTCCTCTTCAGTCGCTTAAAATTACCATGACATTCGGATTCTTTTTTTCGTTAAGGAAAAATATGAAAATAGAATTGACAGTACATTTAGGCACACTATTAACACATACTGTACACATATGCACAATTTTTATCATCGTAGATTCATATATATAGGGCATTTAAAAAACAAAAACATGACGAGCCTTCATGTATGGACAGAGGTGGACACATAAAGGGGAAGTCACTGCATCCAGTATGGGGACAAATACTCAGTTCTTAAAGGGCAAGAGGTTAGGTCGTCAAGCCAATCAAAGTCCACCAAGGCTGCTCAGTACAAGCCAATCACAGCAGATGGGGAGGGAGGGTTCCTGTACAGTCTAGGCAGCAAGTCACATGTTGTCTGCCCCCCAATAGGACCACCCCCCCCCCCCCCACACCCACACACACTCCTGCAGTCACCAAGTGCTCTTTTAAGCAGCGATTCAATGAGGTCACATGACATGTCACTCCTGTGATTCCATTGGAGGGGAGAGGACGTCCGCTGACAGTTAGCAGTGTTGAACATCTCATTGAAGAGAACTGAAGATCTAGCCAATTTGTTCTAGGCCAACTCGGAACTTGGCTAAAGAGCTAGTCACATCAACCACGGGGAAAAAAAATCCAGATTATCCCAAAGGTCCAAAATTCACGAAAACAAAACAAAAAACTGACTTGTATAACAAGTCTGTCAATAAACGCTGTCCTTCTACAACGGAATGTAAGTTGTTGGCTTAGAGTTCTTTCGTTTGATTTATGGTTGACCAGTTCATCTCTCTAGAAGACAGTATGGGCTTACTTTCTTTTCCAGTATACAATTATTCGAATATACATGCGCTGAAGAAAAATATTGCACAAAATAAAATAAAAAATCTAAAAATAAAAGTGATTACTTAGGGATATATTGCCATCTCCTCTTTCCTTGTAACGCTCCATTATGTGTGTGTGTGTGTGTGTTTCATGGAGAGCTACGTCTTGGTCACTAAAATAATACATAGTTTTTTAAGGCTGGTTCACTAGCACAGTTTGGGACTGAAAAAGAGTTGTCATGCTACAAACAAACACTCATTCCCACACATCCATACACACAGACCCACTACGCTCTCAATGAGCATAGTGCAGACCGGACCACAGTACATTCTTTGAAACGTTGTACTGAAGCAGTACGCTTTTGAGAGCCAGAGGGCCCGACCCGACACCACAGTATATATATATATTTTGTCCCACCTTTAAAGGAAAAAGGGTCAAAGGTGAACAGTGCATTGTGGATGAACCTTTTTGTAAGCCCACATGAAAACTGATGAGAAGCGCGGTAACATTTGGAGTATCAACACATTTGTACGTACACATATATATATATAGACGCATACACGAGGAACAGTAGGTGCTTTGGTAGTCTTGACAGTAGTGTGGAAGGGGGCGTGGTCTATTCTGAACGGCCTCTGGAAGCCTTAAAATAATTATTTAAAATTGTTTGACGCAATGAAGATTTAGTCCGTTTTTTTTTTGTTTTGTTTTTTAAAAGACGCCATCCTTCCTAAACCAGTGCAACTGACAAAATCAGTTATTCTAAATGTGCGATTATGTAATATACACAAGTATCTAAAACCCAAGTGATTATAGGCTCCATCGTCCTCAACGTATATATAAAGGGTGAAATGAATTAATTAGAGCTTCTGTATGTGAGCAGGTAGGTAAGGCAAGGGGAGGGTCTGTGCTCGCTACTCTGCAGGTTAAAAAACACCCAACCAACCATCCAACATTATTAACCAGTATCTGTAGTCTGCTCTCTTGACCAGCTGCCTGGTCAGCTAAAGCTAGGTGTCTAAACACCTAAATAAAAACGTCCAAACAAAAGATCATATAAAACCAAATGATGGCCGTGTGTGGTTGCGTGCGTGCGTGCGTGTCAGGAGGGCAGTGTGTGAGTGTTGATTTGTTCCCTGTTCATTTCAGTCTTTAAAGTTTCAGCTGGAAGGTCGGAGTGAAGAACCCAGGTGGGGAGTGTCGATGAGGGAAACGGAAAGAGAGGGAGAGAAAGGCAGAAATCGTGCAAGTACACACACACACACACACACACACACACACACACACACACACACACACACACACACACACACACACACACACACACACACACACACACACACACACACACACACACACACACACACTTCACCGTTGCTCTCGAGTCCGTTAGTGTGTGTGTGTGGTTGTTCACATGTGCACGAGTCCGTTAGTGTGTGTGTGTGGTTGTTCACGTGTGCACGTTAGCTTGTGGGACCGGGTGTGTGCGTGCGCTTGTGGCGTGCGCATCACGCACGCCTCCACATCTTGGAGTCTGGTGCCCGGTGGCCCACTCCCCCCCTCCTCCTCCTCCTCCTCCTCCTCCACCACCACCACCACCACCTCCTCCTCCTCCTCCTCCTCCTCCTCTTTCCTGTCACCTCTTGTTTTTGAGTTTCTGGCTGTAGCGCTGTGTGCGCGAGGAGCGCGAGTGCAGCTTGACGAAGAGCTCGGGGAACTTGTACTGCGGGAACATGGTCTCCAGGAAGCCCTCCAGGAAGACGTAGACCAGCCGGCGGTTCATGGGCTGGTGCTGGAACATGTCGAAGATGCGCAGGATGCCCTTCCTGGTCGTGTCGGCGCCGATGATGTGCTTCAGCTCGTCTGGCGGGAGGCAGCGGGGAGCAGAGAGGTCAGAGACGCTTCAAGCTACTATACTGCAGTTTGTATGCTGATGCATGCTAGTGCCAGAACATAACATCATCGTGTGTGTGTGTGTGTGTGTGTGTGTGTGTGTGTGTGTGTACCTGGCATGATGCCCAACAGGTTGGTCTTGGCGGCGATGCGAGTCCTCATGCGGATGGCCCTGTCCCGGGTGGGCGGGCTCTCTGCCAGGATCCCGTTGGGCCAGTAGGAGTCCCTGCATGGAGGCGGGGCCACAGAGGGTGAACGACGGCTTCCCCCCCCCCCGCCCCCCTACCAATCACAGTAAGCGATATGATGTGTGCGTGTATGGAAGGGAGGGGCTGGAGTTACCTGAACTTTTTGACGTAGTCCGCCACCTGCTCTGGCGAGGTCATGAAGTCCACGTGGTCAACGATTTTCCTGGTGGTGAGCAGACAGAGGGGGGGGGGAGGGGGGTGTTACAGTTTGGATAGTGTGGGTAGGTAGGAGTGTGTGTAGGGGTGAGTGATAGTTAGGGGTGAGGGAGGGTAGGTAGGTAGGAGTGTGTGCGTGCGTGCGTGCGTGCGTGCGTGCGTGCGTGCGTGCGTGTGTGTGCGCGTGTCTCCAACCTGTTGATGGTGTCTCCGTACGTGGCCTTGATGAGCTGCTGCAGCAGATTCTTGATGTTCCTGCGGAGCCACTGGTTCTTCTCCTTCAGGTCGAAGACCTCGTCCATCAGCAGCAGCATCACACGCAGAGGGA
>OOFB01030420.1:5492-18317 GCA_900323305.1 Trachyrincus murrayi
TGTGTGTGTGTGTGTGTGTGTGTGTTTGTGTGTGTGTGTGTGTGTGTGTGTGTACTTGTGTGTGTGTGTGTGTGTGTGTGTGTACTTCTGTGTGTGTTTCTGTGTGTGTGTGTGTGTGTGTGTGTACTTCTGTGTGTGTGTTTCTGTGTTTCTGTGTGTGTGTGTGTGTGTGTGTGTGTGTGTGTGTCTCTGTGTGTGTGTGTGTGTGTGTGTGTGTGTGTGTGTGTGTGTGTGTGTGTGTGTAAAGGTAAAATTTGTTTTAATTAATTAATGGTATCATAGGAATGTGATTTCTATTGTCATGGTGAGCACTGGGATGTCCTGCTAAAAGTCAGATGTTTGTAATATTCATCGTCTCTGTGGCATTAACATAAACATCATGAGGAAGACTCTTCTGTAGGTCTTCATCCTGCAGGTCTCTAGTTAGGTCTCCATCCTGCAGGTCTCTAGTTAGGTCTCCATCCTGCAGGTCTCTAGTTAGGTCTCTAGTTAGGTCTCCATCCTGCAGGTCTCTAGTTAGGTCTCTAGTTAGGTCTCTAGCTAGGTCTCTAGTTAGGTCTCTAGTTAAGTCTCTAGCTAGGTCTCTAGTTAGATCTCTAGTTAGGTCTCTAGTTGGGTCTCTAGTTAGGTCTCTAGTTGGGTCTCTAGTTGGGTCTCTAGTTGGGTCTCTAGTTAGGTCTCTAGTTGGGTCTCTAGTGAAACCTTAGGAATCTGAGCTGCAGTCAGAGATGATCGGCAGTGTGACGTAGAGAGGACAGTAGAGAGGGTTGGTAGGGTAACTCTCTGTTCTCTCTCTGTCTCTGTCTCTCTCTCTCTCTGTCTGTCTGTCTGGCTGTCTGTCTGTCTGTCTCTCTCTCTCTCTCTCTCTCTCTCTCTCTCTCTGTCTCTCTCTCTCTCTTTCTCTGTCTCTCTGTCTCTCTCTCTCTCTCTCTCTCTCTCTCTCTCTCTCTCTCTCTCTCTCTCTCTCTCTCTCTCTCTCTCTCTCTCTCTCTCTCTCTCTCTCTCTCTCTCTCTCTCTCTCTCTCTCTCTCTCTCTCCCCCTCTCTCGCTCTCTCTTTTTCTCTCTTCCTCTCTCTCTCTCTCTCTCTCTCTCTCTCTCTCTCTCTCTCAGGCAAGAGTGTTTCACTGGTCATTTAGTGCACTAAAACACTAGTCCCGACTCCACCAGATGCTTCGACTTCACTGGAGTCGCCACCTAACAAATACAAAGATTGTTCAATTATTTTCTCTCTCTCTCTCTTCCCTCTGTCGACCACAGTTGCAAGTGCAACCTCCACGCCAACGTGTGTGTGATGGACAAGGACAAGCTGAGCTGTGCATGTGAGCACAACACCACGGGGCCCGACTGCGGCCGCTGCAAGAGGAGCTACCAGGGCCGGACCTGGAGCGCCGGCTCCTACCTCCCCATCCCCAAGGGCACCGCCAATATCTGTGAGTAGGCACACACACACACACACCCACATACACACACGCACACACACACACACATGCGGTATCGATCACGTTAATATACATGCTAGAATAAAGAGACAAGGCAGTTCAATATGGTAGGGGTAAAGGCATGAAGTCTTTTCTGTGACCCCACCCCAGTTTGTTAATAAAAGTACAGTTTCCACGGTGACCAACAGTGAGCTGTATCACCAAAATCTCCTTTCCATTGTTCAGCCATGGTGTGTTCTGATTGGTTCTCTGATTTGCGTGTGTAAAGGTCCTTGTCTCACAACAGTCTAGCAGTGACCCTGCAGGAGGACCTAATGGAGAAACCAGAGCACGTCATTTCAATGAAGCATTTTACATTTTTTTCATATATTCCGTGTAACTCAGAGAATCAAAAATCTAAATGTATCGGGACCTCAAAATCTGAATCTGTATTGTTGTTACACCCCCTGTTCTGTATGTCGTCCATCCAAGTGTGAGTGATAGACTCAGTGCTATAAGTTGGTGCTGACATTTCAAAGCCCTCTATTTTATCCAGGCTAACTTTCTTATTGCATTTGCCACCATTTCTGATTTCTCCTCGGTGCCAAGGGGACCCTGGCCTGGTCTCCCCGAGGCCCCGCGTTATGAGACACAGGGAGAGCTAGCCCAGTAGCCGCTCCTGGACCCCTGATTGACAGCACATTATTAAAAAAGCTGACATACACACACACACATGCACGGACAGACGGAAATACACACACAGACGCACACAGGGACAGACAGATGGACAAGGACAGCGACAAAGCAGATGTGCACACTGGTGCACATCCATGCATGCAAACACAAACACCCTTCTTATTGCTCTTAGACAAAAAACACACACACTTGCACATAGACTTAAATGACATAAGGTAGTGTGCTTGTGCATCCACACACACACATACATTCATAGCCGTCGGGCACAAGGACACATTCCTACAATTACCCAAGCCACGTGGCCACCCACACACACACCCATTGTAAGGCATGAAAAAAGTACATTATTATCATTTGTATTGGAATAAATCCATAATGTAATAAGAAATGTGTGTAGGAATGCACGGCTGTTCCTAGACCAATAGGAACGAATGTACAAGGCTGTTGGAGAGAATGTACCTTGTGATGTCTAAGCCTAACTACAAACACCTCTATCTCTCTCGCTGGTTCGTGTGTGTGTGTGTGTGAGTGTGTGTGTGTGTGTGTGTGTTTGCGGGCACGTGTATGTGTGTGCGTGTGTTTGGCGCACTGAAACCCCATGAGCATATGGCAGCTCAGTGACGGACGAATTTGTGGAAGAGGAAAATGTAATCAGGATTTAATTTGGTTCTTTACTACGCCCATCAAGCGGTCCGGTCGGATAAGGATCGCCATGAATCACCGGCCGGGACTAGGGAGTTATGTCATCCGCTAGCTCGCCGCCACGCTAAGCTGTTTGGCGGCAGACAGGACGACAAGAAGAGGAAGAAGAAGAAACAGAGAAGACAGAAATGAGTGAAAGACGAACAGATGGGACGAGGAAACGGAGGAGTGGGACGTGGAAGGGGGGAAATGGACATGCGTCACTCTTTGCGGTCCCTCCTTCTGACTCGCTCTCCGGCGGAGCTATATCGCTTTTGTTCCTACTTTGTCCCAACCCCCCCCCCCCCCTCACCTCACCGTAACGGGGGTGTCACCGGAGAATGAAGGAGAGGGATCAGTCTGAGTATTGCTCATGGCAGCTCATTTTCTCTGCCGCCACCGAGACAAGAGCAGAACCACAAACCCCCCCCCCCAAAAAAAAAGCGAAAAAGCAACTGTCAATTATTTATAAAAATAAGCGGGATGCTATCAGTTGGCAGGTGTGGTGGACTTGAACAGTGAAGTTCTTAAGGGTAACGGCTGGGAATGGTGAGGGATGTTGGCATGGCAACAGACCTTCTCCTGGTGATGGTTGCCTCCTCAGATGTCTACCTTATTCCAGTACGGCATACATTTGTGTGTGTGTGTGTGTGTGCGCGCATGCGTGTGTGTGTGTGTGCGTGTGTGTGTGCCATGCGTGTGTGTGTGTGCATGTGTGTGTGTGTGTGTGTGTGTGTGCATATGCGTGTGTGCGTATGCCTGTGACTACATAGATTATATTCTTAGAATTAAATAGCCGTCATGCTTATTTCCATCCAACCATCTTTGTTAATTTGTTTAGTAAACAAATCTGCGTGAGTGCACATTTTTCTAAACACCAATGTAAGTCTACGGAACAAAAAGTTATTGATAAGTGACTTTCTGCTGTTTGCTAGACAGACAATTATTTACGTTGCATACACAGAGCCCCTGAGTGTTCACAACATCTTTTTTTCTAATTTTCGTTTTCCTAAGTCATGCACTCGTTTTCCTAAGTCGTCATATATACTCATTATGTGTGCTCATTTGGTAAAACCTGTCCATGAAATGCACACGCACAATATACTCACTGTTCACAGTTTTATAAAACCAGAAGGACAGGAAGGAGCAATTCAATCAATTTTGTCAATTATGGATAGGAATTCAATAATTACGTTTTATTTCAGTTTTGGGATGCATTATAAGTTTTATTACCTTAGCGCAAATTGCAGAACTTGACAGAATTGAGAGCACAATTTACCTATTTCTTTCCCTTGTTTTGAGTAAGTTGTGTTCAGGAATGAAGTATTTTGTGCGCACGTTTTACGATTCTGTATGCACGATTTAGTAAAACGAGCGCATGATTTAGTAAAAACAAGCGCATGATTTAGTCAAACGAGCGCAGGATTTAGTAAAACGAGCGCATGATTTAGCACACAAACTAGGAAAAAGGGCATGATATATGATTTGATCAGGGGCTTCGTATATACAAAATAGCTTTGTTGAATTTTGAAGACCCACCACAGCAATATATCCATATGAGAAAGCAGTTTTTGTGCAAAATTGTCTGTTGTAGACACTAAAATATCTGTGTTGGATTGAAATGGAAAATTTAAATGATTTCATGAATACTCGATAACTCCCACATACAAACACGATAAATTTATAAATTAATGAAAAGTGTAATCGCAAGACAATAGCCAATACAACAGGCTGTGAAATACACCCCTGACAATTACCATACAAAAAATAAATAATGCAAATAATAAACCATATCTATCTACTATCCATACCTTTTTTATATTATTATTATTATTATTATTATTATATCTTTTTTCTTATTTTCTTCTTCTTATTATTATTATTATTATTATTATTATTATTATTATTATTTCAGATCACGACATATTTTGTGTCCAGAAGATACATGAGTGTTTACGTGAAGGGATCTGGCCTCTGGGATCAGGAGACACTTGTACGGCTTTAGATTGAATCCCCAGCCCTGACTTTATGGATGTGCACTGATCAAAGCAGTAAAAGGCATGGACACACACACAGACACACACACACTCGGTCACACACTCTCACACACAGCATATGTTGCCGTTAACGATCCGACCCGTCGGCCTCTGGAGAACATTAAGTGAAAACGGCCACAGCATCTGGTGGCATGTAGATGGATGGAGGTGCTACAACATCTAAACAAGATTGGTCTCACTTCAATTGGAAGTGGTTGAATGGATGATAATGAATGAAATAAGCTCATTCACTAATATCAATGTTTTTCTTGCCAGCGTGCCTTTTTATTAGGGACGTTGTGTAAACTGACGCAGACATTAAGTACAATGATTGGTGTTATTTCGAGAACATTTTCAGACTCCATGATACGTGATAAATGCTAAGTTGACTATTACAGCTTGTGAATGAGCTAAAAAGAATATAATGTCACAGTTATAGCATTTAAAGCCATCGTTTTCGAAGTACAAGAAAGTCTATTTTAACATTTTATATTACTTATATATATATATAAGTAAATCAGTAAGTATATATATACGTATATATATATATATATATATATACTTACTGAAATGTACTCTATGTTAAAGAATACATGCCCTAAACAACAAAAAAATTAATAATAACATGGCAGCCACACAAGCACAAGTTATTTTACACATAGTATGACACCAACAACTATAAACTCCCTATACACTAACTCCCGAACCCTGTGTCTAGATGTCCATACAGCGTGCTTAACGACTTAATTGATATTGTAATCCAATGGGTCTCTAGGTAGCATCTCATTGGCAATTAGTGCTACCTGGTTGCAACTATCTTGTCTGAAGCTCTGCTTATGCACACCGCCGTAAATACATTAACCTCCACGTCACACCCGCTGCTCACCTCTCTCTCCCCTCTCTCTACCATACACCAAACACAACCTTGCACACACACATTCATTAACTCTCCCCCCTTAGCTCTATTTGCATTTCACTCCAACGTTGCGGTGTCTCTTTGTAGCCCGAGTCTCCATCTCCGGCTCCTCCACGCATCTCCTCTTCATCAGCTCCTCTTGTTTTGTCCTTCTCTCGCTCTCTCTCTCTCTCTCTCTCTCTCTCTCGCTCTCTCTCTCCCTTCTTCTACCCCACCACCACTACCTCCTCCATCACCTCCTCTTCCTCTTCCTCCTTTCTCGCTTCTTCCCTGGCTCATCCGTCTGTTCCTCTCACCGTTTCTCTTGGTGTCTGTTTCATGCTCGCCCTCCCACCCCCCCCCCGCCCCACACACATGCGTGCACACACACACACACACACACACACACACACACATGCACGCACACATGCGTCCCTAGAGGCCCGGCTTGTTTACGCTGCCTTTTCTCCGCTTTCTGTAGCTCCCACGGTAATCTTTCTTTCAAATATTTGTTTCTTCCATCTCCACATTTTCCTCTTTTTTTTTTGGTGTGCCTCTCTGTCTGTGTACACACACACACACACACACACACACACACCTATATCTCATTTCATCCTGAAAAACATTCTCCCCAACCACACTGTTTCCTCACGCCTCACAGAAGACTTGAGCCACCTTCAGCTGGGTTGAGTCTGACCCGCTTGGGGAGCTGCCATCAGCACCTCCAGCTACCATCAGAGCAACGGTAGTTAGTGAGGATAATAAGAGGACCCACTAACGACACGTCTGGAGACGGACTTACTGTTGCTGCGTGGCACTTCCGCCTCCGATTTATGGCAAATACAAAGTTTGAAATATATAAACCTAACCCTAACCCATTGACCCTATAATATATAATGGTGTCACTTTGTAGTGTTTCTGAAGTCTGGGTTGCATAAACACAACACCAAAATTACCCAAATTATCGACAACTCTTAGGACATCAACCCACCCTACGCTCCTTCCAATGCTGACAAAATTGACGATGATGATGATGATGATGATGATGATGATGATGATATCTGTATTGCCATAAAATACTGACGTCCAGGGAAAGTTGCCGGCAGCTTTGGCTGCAATAGAGGTTGAGTAGATATGCTTTTGGATCACTGCGCAAACCCTCGTCACACTCACTTATATGCATTTCCACTGTCACACAGCAAAGCCTAAAGCACCCCCTATCACAGGGCAGACAGCATCGTGGCTGTATCACCTCTCTCTGTGTTGGTGGTGGGGGGTCCATGGCTAGCCGGAAGCTATTCTCACAAACAACACTTTAGATTCATATCTAAAGTCTGATGACAGACGAGCTCAAATCTGGGTGACCGCTTCATATTTGTTTCGACCAATCATGTTGCTGGAGGCGGGGATCTGTAAGCGCGTAATTGGCGAACACAAACTCGGCCAGCAGCAGTAAACTGTAATAAAGTGTCTTTAAAGGTTTCAAATCAACACAGTCTTGACTGGCCACTGTAGAAATACACTTATTAAAATCCCCTTCTGAAAGCTTCATCCACTCACGCAAGTGAATTTTCTTCGGTAGAATATCTCCATGACGAAACAGGAAACAAGACAAGTAACTCTGGCTCGTTCAGTTGTTGGTTTCCGGCCCAGGCTCTGGTGTAACACTCACTACTGGATCCCAGATTAGTTGGAACCCAACAAGCAAATATTAGTCACGGGAACATTTTGCCCAAACCAAAGTTTGTTCTGTAAAAGCCATGAAGAGAACGTGCCGTTCATCCCATGACTTGAGTGTGTTCTGTTTGTGTGTGTGTGTGTCCATGTGTCTGTGTGTGTGTGTGTGTGTGTGTGTCCATGTGTCTATGTGTGAGCTCGCGTGTGTTCACATTCACCTTCCCTGACTAATCATGGGATCATGTCCCAAAAATAAAAAAGACGTGCATCCAGAAGAGATCATGTTGGCCTCCCGAGGTGACCATACGACCACACGGAGAGACAGAGACACGCAGGCAGCTCATAAAACTAAAATCAATAAAGCATGAGCATCGTCAATACAGACCCTCACCACCACCACCGCCACCTCCACCCCCGCCGGGTCTCCTGTGTTCTGGGACAAAAATTAGATCTCAGGAAATGACGGTGATTGAAAATTAATTAAATTCCAGTGACCCGATGTCCCCCGGATCCTGGGCATCTGCTCCAATACAACCCCACACACACACACACACACACACACACACACCCCGCTGATAAGTGAAAATAATTGCGTAGTTGTCAACACCGAACACATCTTGTTCAATAACAATGAGATCAACACATAAACACAAAACAATCAGTTTCATGCCTTACATGTACATATGATGTATTGATATGGTCAGGAATTGTATGGATCAGAATTGACCTCAAACAGAAATCAATGTCCTGCAAGTATAAACAGCAATAATGATGCACAGCTACTTTTGAATGTAAAGGAAGTCAGGCTCAATCTGCCTCAGTGAGCTATTAGCTAATATTGATATTTCCATGTATATGAAATAACACTTGGAACACGCTTATTTTCTGTTCTTTCTCTTTAAACTGGGAAGTAATGACGCACAGAGATAGAAGTCAGGTGCAAAGAAAAGGTCTGTGTTATTTTTACCACAAATACAAGAGTTCCTCATTCCTCATGTGTCTCACAACAAGGTCTGCATGCTTTCCAGTTCCCCTCTTTTCTATTGGACGTCAGAGCTCTCTCGTAATGTCCCAATCTGTGTTAGGTAACGCACACCAATATTCCATTGTAAGCTAAAGCCCTGCCAGTGTATGGATATATGTATGTGTTGTATGTATCTAGAACCAAGCACTTTAACCATGAATTCCCCTTAAATATGATGTCATTATTTATGCCATCCAGACTTAAAATGTCACATTACATAACCAAGAATTCTTGAATCACAAACAAAAGCTGTGTTTCTGATCCATTGTTCGATCTCTGATTTTAATACTAGAGAAATTAGCTTAATATATAATAGCAATGGGAATGGAGAATGTCAGTCTTTATTCCAAAAGGTTGCTATGATCTTAAAGGGACCTTCCACAGATTTTCCACATTTTACTTGTGTCCAGGTTGTTTAACAAATGTCTACAAATGATTTTTTTTTAAAACAGCTTGGAAATGCATTCTGTGGCTCAAACTACGGCTAAACTCCTACTCCCCCCTCCCCTTCCAGCAAAATCACCCTGGCCAATCAGCTTGGAGTTTGGCTCCGTGAGATTCAGTTGCCTTGTTGTTGTTAGCCTGAAGAGCTACACAAGATTTTACAATGGGTGCTAGCAATGAATACCAATCTGTGGATCAAATGAAGACGATAACTTCAGCCAAGTCTTACCGAGTGGAAGGAATGACGGATATTTATTTGAGCCAGAAAACACCGAAGAGGAAATCTTACAGCGGAGACGGCAGCAGGCAAATGTACAACAGCGTGTTCAGAGTCTCTCATTCAAGTAATAAAGTATTGCTGCGTGGACGTTTGACAAATCGTTTCACGGCAGTTTATAAAGTCAAAGTCAAAGTCAAAGTCAAAGTCAAAGTGTTTTATTGATCACTTGCAAAGTATAACACAGGGTCATTCTAAACAGTTAAATTCTTGTGACATGGCAAGCTCACAATGGAGTATTACCATTACTAAGCCACTATTTTCAGAGTTTACCCATGCAATTTCAGTGTCTCATTCAATTAATAAAGTAACAATGCTTGTATACATGCAGCACTGAAGTTTGACAAATAGGCAATGTTTATTCATGCAGTATTGCTGTTTACTACCATTTTCAGCGTTTCCTCATGTAGTATTAGCGAAACCGAACCACAGGCTTGCGAAGATTACAACTAAAAGGGTCTGGCATTTATACTGTGAAGGTGGAAATGGAACTGCTTTATCAAGTCGATATCCTGCACAACCAAGAACAATTAGACCACATGATGTTATCCACAAGAGTCTACAGGTCGAGAAATATATAATAAGAAACCTCTCGAATCACTCTCTCACCCGGATGTAAACACGTTCCCATTGGCCGACTTGACTCACCATGGAGTTGTAGTAAATTGACAATATCATGCAACTTGTGTTTGTAGTCTATTCTGAGCATTTTGATTTGGTTTACGGTACATGTCAACAGCTTGAGACATTATGATCTTGCTGTAGAAACGTCCTTAAATAATCCTAGACACACTATTCCTTTTGCACATTCAACACAAAACAACCTAAGACCTCATGTATGCATTGTTTGTAGGCCCAGTATTACACATGTATGATGGGTATTTTTTTGCAGATGGGTGACCTTGTATTGGTGGCAATAGTTGATTGCTTGGCATGATAAGCCTGTTTGTATTAATATGTATATCAGCAGAATTGCCTATCTAATACATCTATTCTAATGACTCCTAACCTGGATGTGTCTTTCAATGTAATTGTTTCCTGTATATGCTTACTCCATATACCAAGAACCTCATTTATTAACAGAGCCTATGCCTGAAATAGAGTGTACGGCGATGTTCTGATGAGGAACAGTGTTGTTGGGAGAGTGGAGGATGGATGGATGGAATCATCTTTATTCATTCATTCATTTACTCACACATTAAAGGTTCGAATTTTGTAATTCAACATGAATCTATTATCGATTCATATTTTACTGTGTTTTTGTTATTGTATTTTTACAGTTGCTGCTAATGATTTTTCATATTTTCTAAATGAGGCACCTTTTGGTTTAGCGTTTGTAATTCTATAAATTGTACCTTGAAGATCATTATACCTTTATTTGTTTATGCTACTGACAGAAATAGTCATAGTATACATACTATGACTATTTCTGCCAGTATACACACACATGCACACACACATGCACACACACACACACACACACACACACGCAAAAGAAATAGTCATAGTATACATACTATGACTATTTCGGTCAGTAGCATGAGAAGCACAAAAGCCATTGGATATAACACTTGACTTGGTACTTTCATCTAACTTGGTCTCTGTGTCCACCGTCCTTACTTACTTGCTCTTCGCTCAGCTTCAGTGTACCTTCAACTTCCTCTTCTTCCCTAACAACAACGCTTACCTCAGTACAGTCGACGGACTGACTGATGTTTAGTTGTGGATTGAAGATAGCACACCCAGAAATCCAAAAGTTGCACACACAAAAAACCCACATCAATGACTCACAAATAAATAAATAAATGAAAACGGAATAAAATGAAAAACATACGCAGATGTCTACCGTACCTCCTTAGGACGATGTTTGGTGGTGAGCGGAACTGAATTTAAAACGGAGAGGGAAAAACAACGCCAGTTGGGACTTTCCTACGTTTAATTTTCCATTTTCTCACAGACTTGTTTTTATTTGTGGTGATGCCCAGCTTGCTTCCCTCTCCTCCTGTGGCGAAGGGCTTGTTTGTTTACTTGAGTAAAGTTTAGTTTAGTTTTTTCCTCTTCGTGGCAGACAGCCAGGAGTAAGAAAGAAAGAAACCAGTAGAGAGAGAGAGAGAGAGAGAGAGAGAGAGAAGGGGGAGAGGGAGGGAGCTCTAGTTCAAATGATTAGCAGTGCTCGAGCTGGCATTAGCTGGGCTAACAGCTGACATCCTTTTATTCAAAAACCTCCTCTGATGTACTCATCCAAAAGAAATACCCTTTATTGTCGTTGTCTCTTGGTTGTGTTGTTTTGTGGCTTTGAGGAGTGGCTTCCAAATGTCTTACTCAAAAAGCCTTTTGCCAACAGATCCCAGAATTCCTGAAATGGACTCGTGCTTCCAATTGTAATTACTACTAAGTAGCCTTACATGCAGTTCTCTCCTTCTCAAATGTGCTTCAATGGGAACATAATTAATAGACTCCTGGAGCTGCAATGGGAGACCTTATAACCAGAGGCGTGGACTCGAGTTACATGACTTGGACTCGAGTCAGACTCGAATCACAAATTTGATGACTTGACTTTACAAAATCAAAAAAGACTTGCAATTCGACTTGGACTTTAACACCAATGACTCGTGACTTCACCTGGACTTAACACCAATGACTCGTGACTTCACCTGGACTTAACACCAATGACTCGTGACTTCACCTGGACTTAACACTAATGACTCGTGACTTCACCTGGACTTAACACTAATGACTCGTGACTTCACCTGGACTTGAGCCTTTTGACTTGAAAATACTTGATACCTTCCCCCAAGCCCAAAGATTACAAAGTATGTTATTTAAAAAGTGTGCCACAAATCAATTCATTTCCCTTCATCAACGTTAACGCGATTCACTCCCAGCAAGTGGACCCACTTTGTTTGAACCAATCCGACAGTATCCAATCAAGTTGCAGGAGAGAACCATGAAGAACTAACGTAAGACTAACTCTACAACTATATTCTAGCATCCATTGTTTTTTTTACATTTATCTTTTCATTTCATTGAAACATAAAGCATAAAACATGCAAGTACAGACAATATCACTGTAAAGGAAGAAGCCTGGCTGTGTGCAGCCTGGGCTTGTATTCAGATGGTGAATGAAGGGGTATGAGGAGGCACCCTAGAAGTGTTGAGAATAATTAAATCTCCTGGGAGCCCCCCGCTGAGGACAGAGATCTGGTCATCTACAGGATGAGCCGGCCCCGCATTACCTGCACAGTGGCCGTCTGGCACGTGGGATTGGCTGACTGCTGGGAGAGAGACAGACACACTGAATGAGGAAAGACAGAGAGAGAGAGAGAAGCCTTCTGAAGCCTTGAAGGCATGGGCTTCTGTGGCTGAGGATTTGTGTGATGTGTCTGGAGGCACCGCCGGACCCCTGGTCCATAGCCCACTGGGCTCTGGGAACACCTCACACCCCTGTTTCCTGTTGCACATGCACACACATGCACATACACACATGCACACGCATACATGCACACACATGCACACACACACTCACAAGCACGCACACACACATGCATGCGCACACACACATGCACACACATACACATGCACGCGCACGTACACATGCACGCACACACACACACATACACGCGCACACACACACACCTCCAAAAGCCTTCTTCTACTTCATACATATATGCGTATA
>OOFB01030436.1:0-12468 GCA_900323305.1 Trachyrincus murrayi
TGCTCAACATGTTGACATCCTGCTAGTATAAGTAACGCTCAACATGTTGACGCTAGTATAAGTAACGCTCAACATGTTGACCCTAGTATAAGTAATGCTCAACATGTTGACGCTAGTATAAGTAACGCTCAACATGTTGACCCTAGTATAAGTAACGCTCAACATGTTGACACTAGTATAAGTAATGCTCAACATGTTGACATCCTGCTAGTATAAGTAATGCTCAACATGTTGACGCTAGTATAAGTAACGCTCAACATGTTGACGCTAGTATAAGTAATGCTCAACATGTTGACGCTAGTATAAGTAACGCTCAACATGTTGACGCTAGTATAAGTAACGCTCAACATGTTGACGCTAGTATAAGTAATGCTCAACATGTTGACGCTAGTATAAGTAACGCTCAACATGTTGACGCTAGTATAAGTAATGCTCAACATGTTGACGCTAGTATAAGTAACGCTCAACATGTTGACACTAGTATAAGTAATGCCCAACATGTTGACATCCTGCTGTATAAGTAACGTTCAACATGTTGACGCTAGTATAAGTAATGCGTGTTGAGGACGGTCGCTGATTCTCTACCTTTCTGTTCTCTAGTGACCAGTGATCGCTCAGCGATAGTCACAATAGTAGTCATTGTTACTGGCTGTGTATATAATAAAGTATAATGAAGTCCCGCTAATATAAAGTATCACTGTTTATTTTAATTATATCACTGTGACTCCCAAATGTGCTGTTTCTCTGCCGTACCATATTTCAATCCGTCCTGAACGTCTGCGTGCACGTTTGCGTACCGAACCATGCGTGTCATCCCGTACAGTTTGACAGGAACCGTTATACCCCCAGTATAAATGTGGTGAATGTGATGATACTTTCTTCCACAGGCATTAAATACTCTTAAATAAAGAGAAACTTTGATCAACTAATATTATTGACCTGGATAAGACTGACCAGGCATTCACGCATTCAGAATTCCTTCTCATTACTGACCCCTTTGGCCGGTAAGTGAACTGCAGCCTTTTCAAGCTCGCGCATTGAGAGCACTGGAGTGTTAGCTCCGTGGGTTGAGACAATAACAATCATGAACTAATGTTAGTTATAATCATAAATAAATGTTAGTTATAAACAGACAATGGGAGTGGCGTGAGTGGATATAATGCACATAGAATGTACAAATTAAAAAGTTCTGAAAGAACAGACATTTTTGCCATTATCTGCGCTTAGACTTACTTCCTTTTTCGTGGCAAAACCGTTCCAGTTCAAATATAATAGAAATCAGCCCACAGGCTGTTCCACACAACGGAGAGATTTAGGGGAGGTCTAATTTTTTTAAGTTAAATTATAACCATATATTTGCAATTTAAAGCGATGCATGTAAAAATCCTACACGTAGTCCCTTTAAGCAGTGAGTGACAGAAACAAGGGGTCTGACCTTCTGTTCTTCTCTGGGTCCTGGAAGTGGGAGGGCACCAGGGAGAAGTAGGTGCCCATCTTCAGCCACAGGTCCGACTGGGGCTGCCAGCCATTGTGGGCGTGGATGGCATGGTACTTGGCCAGCTGTCTGGCAATAAGCCTGGAAAACATGGGAGAGATACGGTTAGTGATGGTGACATAATGCAAGAGATGTGGTTAGTTACAGTGATATAATGCAAGAAATATGTTATGGTGATATAATGCAAGAGATGGTTAGTTATGGTGATACAATGCCAGAGATATGGTTAGTTACGGTGATATAATGCAAGAAATATGTGATGGTGATATAATGCAAGAGATGGTTAGTTATGGTGATATAACACAAGAGACAGTTAGTTATGGTGATACAATGCAAGAGATATGATTAGCTATGGTGATATAATGTAAGAGATATGTTATGGTGATACAATATAAGAGATATGGTCTGCCAATGCAAGATATATGGTTAGTTATGGTGACATAATGTAAGAGATGTACCAAGTTATGGTAATACAATATCAAATATATGGAATATAACGAAGAACGGCTCTCCACCCACGATGATCCAAAACAGATAAGGGGTTTATGAATCTAAAGGGTGGATGCCTCATTCAAAGTGTTGATTGATAAGTTAAAAGTCAGCCGGTGAAGGTATTTGGAGGGACGGGTTACATGTTGAAGCGGTAAACTTTGCACAAGTTCCCACCAGTGAATCCTGATTGTGCTTATGTACTTTTCTCTGTTTCCACAGAGAATGACAATGATGTTAACGCTGTACGTCTTCCACTTGTAAGCCCACAGAGCGACACATCTAAATATTGCTCAAGGTGCAATACAGGCTAAAGGGCCCCTATCTTACCACCAGGTGTGCGTGTGATCAGCCATTACAAGCCATTTCAAAATTGTCATGTGACTAAAATTGACATTGTCATAGTGACATCACACAGTGGGAGTGTCCACCCAGATGTATGATGACTAGATCAGTCTACCAGCCTACCCAGTGGACTGTACCAACTGGTAGGCTTGTAATGGCTAGTCACACTCACACCTGGTGGTAAAATAGGGGCCCTTTAAGACATGTAGTTTGACAACCAGTAGCCAAATGTTCAAACACCCACAGGTTAAGGAAAGGTGACCCTACCCTTCCCTTCCCTTTAAAAAAGTACCCTTCAAGGGTTTCTGCCTGCGTCTGTGTATTTTCCCTGGCATCTACATGACCACAGCGTACCTCTGGGCACGGCTGCAGTGTTTTATACTGAAACATCAACACGCGTGTGTTTGTGTGACAAACATCAACAACCAGTCTCACCACCGCAGGCGCGGCACAAGACAAAGGGCACACATGACATCGAAGGGGTATCGCACCTGAACGCCGGCGGACTCCGGATGTGCTCAGGCTCGAGGGCGGTGCCCTGCAGGAACTCGTAGCACAGGCCGTTGTTGAAGGTGCAGTAGAGGCGTGGCGCACAGCGGTGTGCGTGCAGCACACGGAAGCTCTTCACCTCGTTCTCACGGTCCACCAGCAGCTCCGTCTTGTTGCCGTAGATACGCACCAGCACCACGTCCTGCATGACTCCGCCCACGTAGCAGCCCATCAGCTTGTTGGTGATTCCGTCGGTGAAGAACTGCAGAGGAGAGGAGAGGTGTTTCAGCACGTTGGTATACAGGACGGTCATTCGTACAGAGCTCCCCTTTCCCTCCCTCCCTCTTTCTCTCCCCTTCCCGCCCTCCCTCTCTAGGCCTGTCGGGAGCCCAGAGGGCGTCCATTGTTTTGTCGTTACATAACTGTGGATCTGGCAGAAGAAGACAGCCACCCTCAGTGAGAATGTGGTTGTGTGAATTAGGACGGGTCGTGTTGATCTTAGCAGGAAGGAATGCTCTGGTGTCGACATGGCGGCGATGAGTGACAACATTTAACTAGGGTCCGCTGTGTTCGGACTATAATTGCTGACACAACTGGTTTCGAGAGGAACTTGAGGAATTTTATTTTGAAGGGGCGTGACTGGTAACTGAGTATTCTCAGTGTGGTCAGACAGGGCAGGGCAGAAACCACCCCCGACCCACAGCGTCACTTCTTTATAATGTTTGGGGATAGTTTGTTTCTGTTCAGCTCAACTCCGCTGCCACGTGATGCGGTGCAGCCCCTTATGTAAAAGCAAATATGCAAATAGTGAAACGCCGTCAGGCCAGCGTCTGGGGGTTGGCTTCCTTGCAGCACACGGTGTGACTCCTCCAGAATGGCTGGACGCTGGTTCTGCACTAAAGTTAACTGGTCTCAATTAACAAGCACTCTCTCACGCACACGCTCGAGGCCCTCCCCTTCAGAAACATTGCTAGAGATGTTCAGTTAATCGTACTCAATCATCATGCATGTTTATTAACGATAAATATACGTCAATTATCATAGATGTTGATCACCTACTCTTGTCGTATATTCATGACACCGATTGTTGATATTAATGTGATTATTGTCGTTTCGGTTTCGCCCACACATACAATACAATTCTCCATGGATACAAAGTCTCCGGCTGCAGTGAGCGGTGTTAACGTCTGCGACACGACCCGGATATATCTCAAGACGCCTGGACTAAACACTCGTTGACTACTGCGTTTTCGCACATTTACTCAAAGAAACGAAACCCCTGCTATCTGACAATCTGCAGCAGGGTGCATCCAGGCGGCCTAATAAAACCCAACCCTCATTGACGCAGATAATATTCGGCTCATATTCACGATTATACCGCTCCTTTACTTAAATGTAACGCATTTGTTACAAGTCGCGACGTACGCGTTGAAATACATTGCAGATTAATACAAAAATGAAGAAACCCGTACCTTTATTTTGACCTCGGACGGCTTCCAGCTCGGTCTGAGCTCCTTGATCAGCTTCAGGGCTCCAGATCTGTAGTCGCTCTCGTCTAACGTAACATCTATTTTGGGCACTGCGGGGGCCTCTTCGGGAACATGAATGTAGTTTGCCATCGTAGATATTAGTAGTGGTAGTAGTAGTTGATTTTTCTCAAACGTAACGACTGGCTGGCGCTCGGAATGCGAATGTATGGAGATTATGAGGCAAGTAAGAGGATAAAAGCGCTCGGTGTACGACGGCGACGCCTCTCTGAAAGTCCCACCCTTAAAAAGAACTGCATGCTGGTACGTTGCGCTGACTCATAGATGGGAGCTGCTCGCTTCGTTGCTAATGGTGCTCAACGTCGGGCGGAGCTTGTGTTCAAGGTCGAGTCAACCAACACAAATGTTGAGGAAGCACCGCCCGTCGTGTGATACCGGCGGCTGTACCGATCGTGTTTGAGTAGGTTACTACGGCGGCGTAGATGTCGACGTCTGTAAATGTTCTGAATGAAATGTATATTTAGTTTGTAACAGCACGGCGGTGCTCTGAGGTTTCCGTTGCCTCGAACCATTGCCGCATAAAATGTAGTTTTCAGTTACATCCGTGGAAACGAAACGTCAGGGACGTTGCTTTTTAGGACACTCCTCCAATTCAGCACATTTCTGGGTTTCTGATGAATACTGACCTTCAGTTGTAATATCATCAGTGCTTGAAGTGGAAACTAAATAAGTGCCACAGTACTCCCCTTATTCAGCACATCATTATTAAAACAGTCACGGTACACCAGGGTCAAGTGTACCGGCCCACTTCGACCACTGAATATTGTACGTTGCTCGACATGATCATAGTCAACATATTGCTTCTGTTTAATTGTATTCTATTGTATGTAAAAATACAAAATTCACAAAAGACTGTCGGATTGTACTATTGATTGTATTATTGAATATGAACACTACTATGACATGCAGGCTGCCGCTACCATGTGTGCTACTAACGTACCAGTATGATCATTATTATCAATTCATTATTTTAACCCATTGATTTCTATCAATAGGGGCTGTAATGCATTGTGGTCTTACAAAGAGACAATAATCCAAAACTGAGAATCTGAAGAATAAAAAATAAGTTATTTAATTCACATGTTCATAAACATAATTTAGTCTCTCTTTCACATGTTTTTAACAAGCCTTCTGTGACAGAGCTCAGGGCGGTTAGTCAAAGTAGTCTTCAATGTCGATGTTGGGATTAAGCAGCTCGTCTCTGTAGGGCGTCAGGTCCATCTGGTTGAGGATCAGATTCTCGAAGGTTTCCTCCAGGTCCGTCTCTCCTATCAGCACGGCACCCACCATCTTGCCCCCCCTCAACACCACCTGGGAGGGAACCAACCAGGGAGTCATTCACATGTGGGGTGCTGGCTGGTCAACAATAACACAACACCACCCAAACACTAACTGAACGCCCCCCCCAACCCCCAGTGCTAACCATAACACAAACCTACCCCCCCAATACGAATCCAACCCAGGCTAACACATAACATAACACTAACATAACACAACACGCTAACATAACACTACCTAACCCTACCTCCCTAACACTAACACAACCCTATCCCCCTAACACTAACACAACCCTCTCCCCCTCACCCTAACACAACCCTCTCCATGAATACAAACGTTAACTAATCAGTAACTAGTAAACTAACATAACACTACCTCCCTACCTCCCTAACACTAATCCCACACCCTAATACTTGCATAACCCTAACTCAACCAAACCCTATTCTCCAACTCTAACTCTTAGAAGAGCAGTATGGGAGTATATTAGCATGTACTGGGAGCACAGTGTGACCAATGACTATAATAACATTATTGTCGTAACATTATTAGTCAACATTTAGGCCTAGATCTACACACAAAATACACATGAACACATTTAAAACATGGTTCACCTTGACATACTCCTGGCCTTTAGTGCATCGCACCAGTAGCTCATAGTCAGCTCCCAGTCCCTGAGCGTTGAACTTGCCCAGGATGACCACCTGGAGCATGGAAACATGGAGGCAAATGCACTGAAGATTGTTCTACAGTAATCAAGAGTGGAATAAATACTGGCCCTAGGGTTAGGGTTAATGACTACAAGGAATATTCCTCCTGTAAGTTGGTGTTCGACAAACCCGGCTTCCACCTAAAGGTGCTTTCACACTGCACCGACACCCTATATCAAATACACCCAACTATAGAATGTTACGATTCAACAGGTTGGCCAGCGAGAAAGTGGCCAACCTGACAGCGTTGTACAGCGTTGTACAACCTCCGGGTTAAATCCGTTATTTGGCTTGTATTCACATGTCAGCAGGGAACATTGCAACCACATTCCATGATTCGCTCATCAATTGCAATTAAGGAACCGAGCGACCAATCACAACCTAGCAAACACAACTGTGTGTGTGCAGTTAGTTACTTTGTTACAAATATTATGAAATGAAGCAGCTTTGTTAATATATATATATATATATATATATATATATATATATATATATTAGGGCTGTCAAACTATTACAGTTATCATAGTGTATATAAAGGCTATTTAACTAGATATAAATCACTAACTTTGAAGCGACAAAGTGAACAGTCCCTTTTCATAAACTAGATATGAATATTTGAGTCAGTGTGTGACAGACTCCAACCAGTTCATCAAATCTACTCTTCTTTTGACCAGTTGCTATAGCATACAACATTCGCTTTTTAAAATGAACTAAATTTGCCATTTAGCAGACCAGGGTTTTTATTTTGTGTTAGTTATTTGTATGTCTCCCTGGTTGAGGGAGTTAACAGCATTGCCGATGGAAGTGCTTAAAACCAGGAAAAACAGTCCCACTAAACGTGCCACGGGTTGGTCGTGCCCAATACGGGCACACGGTGCCTCGCTTCAAATGTGCGTTATGGGCAAGAGAGAGGGCGGGACTTCGGAGGGAGCGATATTCGTTTCAGTTACAGATATTGCTTTGTCAAATTCTTTATCAAAAAAACTCTCCCTGCCTAACGGGCGTACAAAGCTCATGGGAAGTCAGAGACAGGAAATTGAGGTGCGGTAGACCAGGATAACGCTACAATTCATGACCGTCTCTCAGCCTAGCTTAGCATATGTAATTCGTACGCCATTATCGTCGCGTATTATCGAGACATCGCCTCTGCCAATCAAGTAGGTGGTGTTTGCTCATGGTGCGGGTCGTGCAGTTACGGTACCTTGTAGTTGAAGAACTTGGTGATGTGAGAGAATAGCTCGAAGCAGAAGTCCAGTTCTATTGGTTGGGCCAGGACGTTAGCCGCCATGCAGCGGCCCGCGAACCAGCCCATCTGGCGGGCCTGCGTCCACAACCGCATCTGGTAGACCAACGTTTACATTTATCTTAACATCATCACTACGTAGAAACAAGTAAATCACATTACACTTAACCTAACGCCTAGACTTAACCATCTTTAACCTAGTCCCTAAACTTAAACATCTCCAACCTAATACCCAAACTTAACCATCTCTAACTACTTAATAGACATAATCAATAAACTATACATCTTAATACACGCAATACATTAACTTGCACACTTTAGTAGTAGTTTAGTAGTCTCTATTGCTGATATAACAAGACGGCTGCTATCGGGATTCATTTGCATAAGCACAGAAGGTACTGAGGTGCCTCAAGGCACAGAACTTGTGACATCAATTTGACTAGATGACTATTCTCTCACACACACACACACACACACACACACACACACACACACACACACACACACACACACACACACACACACACACACACACACACACACACACACACACACACACACACACACACACACACACACACACACACACACACACACACACACCTGTTGCCACAATGGACTCGGCTCCCAGCATGCACTGCACACGTCGCCGGCGGCATAGATGTCGGGCTCCGATGTCATCATGTGGTCGTCGACCCGCAGCCCGCCGTCCTTCGCCAGGGCAAACTGAACAACAACAACAACAACAAGCAGAGTGAGGCCTTCGTGATGTCACCCCGTTAGCGTCTGTTGTCATCGTCAGAGACTCGCCCTCATTGGTCCAACTCGTGATCAACAGCTATTGTTTGTATACTGTATATATAGTTACCATGTATTCATGTATCCGACACTTTCGCCCAATGAGACCTTAAGTCTAGAGCAGGGATGGGCAACTTTGATGATGGTGAGGGCCACTAAATTTCCACACTCACTGTGGGGGGCCACATTGTGTATCGGCACTCTCACCAGCAGTACCCCATCACTCAAATAGCCCATAATAAAGGGATATTAACAATTATTATTCAGTGTTAACATTTTTTATTTAATTTCAAACGCATTTAGTAATGCTTCTATTAACTTTATGAACTTAAATACAGCTGTACTGCTAAACAAAACTTCACATTCCTGAGTGCTACATATGCCTTTCAGAGTATTGCTGTAACCTTAAAAATGTACAAAAATGAACACCAAAATTATAATTAATAATGCTTCTGAACAGCTGAAATCAATATTCGGATATTGGCCGGCGGGCCGCATTAAGTGAAGGTGGGGGCCGCCAGTTGCCCATCCCTGGTCTAGAGTGATGCCTTAAGTGTCCTCTCTACAGCTGCCAGCCACAGCCCCTGCTCCCCTGCATGCAGGTGGAGGTGTGTGCTGCTGGGTCTATGTTGGCTGGATCCATGCATAGTGCGTCCTGTCTACCACAGACCTGGCCACTGATATCTAGGACAAGTGGACTTGGTTTGGAGAAAACACATCTGCACACACACACACACACTGGGGAGTGTGTGTGTGTGTGTGTGTGTGTGTGTGTGTAACATAATGGTTCATCTTCTCTATTACACAATACCAAGACATTTCTGAGGGACGTTTTGCCTTCACGTGATTAAGGCCAACCATCTGCAACTAAGCCAACTAATGGCTAGGTCTGATCCTGCTCATCAGGTCTGTGTGTGTGTGTGTGTGTTAGGTAAGTAGGTAAGTAAGTACACGTGAGGACTAAACACACCTTTGGACATTTGGCTGGTTTCATTGAAACAAATCCTCAAGGAAGGCTCTTCCCACCTTGTCCGACACAAGCGGCCTGTAAAATGCCCTGCAGAAATGGTCTTAGTGTGCAACGCTTTGAGCGAGAGTCAAATGGCCATTAGTTGACGTCACATGACAAAGGCAGACACTTGTTGAAGAGTCATAAAGATCATACGACTAATACTGTATGCAAAAGACTGTGGAGTGGCCTGTAGCCTTAAAGTGGAACAGAAACTAAATAGGAAGTGAAGGCCAATGTACGTATGCCGACAGTCTATACATACAGTACACAGTCTATACATTCATACAGTACAGTCTATACATTCATACAGTACACTGTCTATACATTCATACAGTACACTGTCTATACATTCATACAGTAAAGTACAGTCTATACATTCAGTACACTGTCTATACATTCATACAGTACAGTCTATATATATATATATACATACAGTACACTGTCTATACATTCATACAGTACACAGACAGTACAGTCTATACATTCATACAGTACACTGTCTATACATTCATACAGTAAAGTACAGTCTATACATTCATACAGTACACTGTCTATATATACATACAGTACACTGTCTATACATACATACATACAGTACAGTACACAGTCTATACATATAGTACAGTACAGTACACAGTCTATACATGTACAGTACAGAGACATGACATCGTCAGGGAAAAAAGCGGGGTGTGCATTTCCCCAGGGTGTACTACAAGACCAAGTTGACGGTTATTATCATACAAGCTTGTGCTCACCCTGACTCTGTCAATGGTTCGCTCATTATGGGCTGGCTGCGGTCATACTATCAATAAATAAGATTGCTGAAGTAGTCGATTACAACCCAACAGCTCCCCGTCTGTATCATCTTTCAAAATTGGAATCCAGAAGCAAATCTGTATATATATATATTAGAAAGATATTGAATCAGATTTGCTTCTGGATTCCAATTTTGAAAGATGATACAGACGGGGAGCTGTTGGGTTGTAATCGACTACTTCAGCGATCTTATTTATTGATAGTATGACATATAGTATAGTATATAGTATGATATATATATGTTTTGTTTAGTAGGAACTTTTTCACGGGCTATCTTGCTATTGATATTTGTATATATATATGGAATCAATCAGAGTAGCGTGTTTCTGCTCCTCTTTAAAGTGTGCAAGTTAACTAATTGTGTGTATTAAGAAGTATATTTTTTTGATCATGTATATTAAGTAGTAAGTGTATTCATTGTGTGTATTCATACTTTTCCTTACATTGTTTCCCTGGAGAAAAGCAGCTGTATTTGGCAAAACGCCAGTGGCACTGACGATGAAGTCACAGCCAACTGTCTTCTCATTGGTCAGCTGGACGTAGACAGGCCAGGACCCTATGGTGAGGGGAGAGGAGGTTAGGACCGGATGGGACACCATCTTCTGATTTCACGTTTACATTGACCATGTTCATGAAAGTTCCTATTAACAAGACATAGCAACATGTTTATCATGAGAAGAACATGCTCACCGTAGTCCGACTCAGGAGGAGGAGGTGGTCTGAGGAGGTCCAAGGAGGTGAAGATCTCCTGCACCTCACACTCGTACTCCACCCTGACTCCCTGGGAGTTCTGGCCAAGGAGGAGGAGGAGGAACAAATGAATACTCCTGTAAACACACTAGACAAGCTGACAATACAGGAGGCAAGTCTAGTAGTGGTGAGGGTGTTTAACCCCCCCCAGTTGAAAGGTTCTGGGTTCGATCCCTAATGTCCACAGTCTACCTGTGGTAGTCTACATAAACACTACGTGAAGATATTAAAAACACACCACCCACAGCAGAATGCACTGTTCCCGCTGCAGCTATGCTACATGCTAAGTGTGCCAAGCTAAACAAGCAGATTGTCCTGTAGCATGGTGGTTCCCAGCCAGTGTGGCAAGGCATGGTAGGTGTGCCCATAAGAAGTGTTATGAGCGACACCTGTTTCTCCTACAATGGCGCCTCTGTGAAAAGGGTCTGCTAGTTCCTGTTTACAATATAATCAGTAGGTCTAGTATTTATGATTTGCTTCATTATTGATTAATTATTCCACATAATGCAAGTTCTTGTTTCATTTCAATACATGCTTTTGACAAGTAATACAATTGCCTGTCTGATTTGTATGAGCCTGTATCCATGTGACTTTTTTTTGACAATCTGCCACGTGTGAAACATATCCTAATAATAATGTATTTATGTGCCTTTCAGGCATTTCATCAACACTTTAAGTTGGTGTGTCAAGATTGGGAAGCACTGGTTTAGCAGGTTGACTGGTTAATCAGTGGAAACCTGTTCCGCTGGTGTTGTGAGTGTACGTAATAGTGTATGTATGTAATTAGGTTCAGGTTACACAGAGGATCAGATGAGAAACGGTCGCTCTCTAGGGGGTGACTCGCTCTCATGCTGAGTAACGGCGACCGGACATGCTAAAAAATCCTGTTGCATTCATCTTGATTATTGATCTGGATATATATAGAGGGATTACACCCCAACTTGCAACTGCGACTTGTTTTGTCCATTACAGTGAAAATTCGACTTTCAGAATTCTGCCTTTTAGGTAAATAGTATAAAATATATCTTGATGTTTGTTCAGCTCACTCACTCACTCACTGGGCTTGATAACGGAAGGAAGGAAGGAAGGAAGGAAGGAAGGAAGGAAGGAAGGAAGGAAGGACAAAAGAAAGTCAGCAATAAAGAAAGCGAAAGAAAGCGAAACATTGGCACTGAAGTGAACCAAATACTTTGTAAACCAAAGTATTCCTTTTTATCAATTCTTGGAGGACTAGCGCTGGTTGGTGGCGGGTTTCCATGACAACATTAACTTGTAAATGATTACAAGAGAAACTTCCTGGAATGCAGCAACAAATCAGCAACAAAGAAGCTGTTGCACTAAATACACGTGTGTGTGTGTGTGTGTGTGTGTGTGTGTGTGTGTGTGTGTGTGTGTGTACACAAACCTCCTGTTTGTGTACTTGGTTTAGGAATAGAATCCTATTTGTGTTCACACTTGATCTGGTTTGGAGAGAACAGGATCAGGAGTGTAAAGAGTGC
>OOFB01030440.1:0-12803 GCA_900323305.1 Trachyrincus murrayi
CTCTCTCTCTCTCTCTCTCTCTCTCTCTCTCTCTCTTGCGCTCTCTTTCTCGCTCGCTCTTTCTCTCTCTCCCTCCCTCTCTCTTTCATGCCCTCTCTCTTCATCTTGTCTCCATCTGCCTTTCTCTCCTTCCTCCTCCTCCCTCCCTCCCTCTCCCCGTCTCTCTCTCTCTCCCCGTCTCTCTCTCTCTCTCTGTCTCTCAGATCGCGGACCAGATGTTCTTTCACACCGACTACCGCCCGCTGATCCGCGATGCCAACAACTATGTGCTGGACGAGCAGACGCAGCAGGCGCCCCACCTCATGCCTCCGCCCTTCCTGGTGGACGTGGACGGGAACCCCCACCCCACCCGCTACCAGCGGCTGGTGCCCGGCCGCGAGAGTTGCCGGGAGGAGCAACTCATCCCGCAGATGGGGGTCACCTCCTCAGGTACCCCCATGTGGTTCTCGACATGGGACGTGTGTGTGTGTGTGTGTGTGTGGGGGGGGGGGGGTCTGTGTGTTGTTGTTTGTTTGTGTTTGGGTGCGTGGGTGTGTTGGTGTTTGTGAGTGTGTTTGTGTGTGTGGGTGTGTTTGTGTGTGTGTGGGTGTGTTTGTGTGGGTGTGTGTATTGTGGATATAACTCAAAAGCAAAAGTAAAGGCCAACAAAATAGATCAAAATCGCATGTACTCAGTGCTACTACTACACACACACACACACACACACACACAGAAAGAGATGTCTTACTGTACAGGGTTTTGTACTGTTGTGCTGTTAGCGCCTCTGGCCCTCCATGTCAGATACTGGCCTCTGAGTTACTCCCAGTCAAGCACAGAATCCACAGGATCTTCCAGCACAATAATAAAAAAGGATATTGATGAGTCTATTTTGAAGGTTATGTCAGAACACCACGATCTGTAAATGGTAGGGGGTTACACTGCTCTCTTCCAAGGCTGTGAACCACTAACTAGGCGTCCATTTGAAAACACATCCAAAAATGGAAACAAAGAAATACACAAAAGAAAAAAAAATCTAATCAGCGATTTACGATTTGAGTGTATGAAGTTCCCCCGGGATTAATGAAGTATGCAGAATCTGTATTCAGAATAGCTTTGAGTTTCCTTTGATGGTCTTAATCCCAAAGCACTACATATTTGTAGCATGACCTAAAAACAAGAAATAGAATCATATTGTTTCAATGGAGCAAAGCATGCAGAATTGCGAATGCAGTGTGGTCGTATTTTTTCGTGTCCTTTGGTCCTTAGATTGCACGATCCACCGACACATTTCTTCCCCCTCTCATGTCTCCTTGTCCTTCCCCTGCCCCTGTGTTCCCCCCCCCCACCAGGGCTGAACCAGGTGGTCAGTGAGCAGGCTGTGGACGGATCCAGTCCCCTGGACACTATGATCCAGAGGCTCCAGCAAGAACAGGACCAGCGTCGGGGATCGAATGACGTGCCCACGGCCTCCGACAGCCCTACCACCACCTCCGCCTCCTCCACCGCCACCACCACCACCACCACCACCGCTACTGCTGCTGCCATCAGTAGCAGAGCTAACAGAGGTAGCCGCACACACCCGTATCACCCCTAAGAGTGTTACGTTAAAGAGAGTTAAGGAGTAACCCTTGACCCGAAGTGAGAGTAGGGCTAGCTCGTTTCTCGACAGTTACAGAAAACTAAAAGTACGTATAGGTGAGAATGTATTCGTTTTCCAAGGTTTTTCTGGTACTGATTTTGCCCTCCTTGTCCGAATTGTACCTCTGGATCAAGACAAGCGCTTTGTTGAAACAGAACGGGCTCAGTTACCATATAACATAAAATATATATTATATAGATATACATGTATACACCAGAGCCCGTTGGGTCGGTTTTCCTTAAAGAACTCGTGGATTTCTTATGGAGGCAAGAAGATTGTCTGTGTGTGTATCTGGGCTGCACAATATATCAAATTAATATCGCCATTTCGTCTGGAAATATAGATTGAGCTGCACAAAATATGAATAATTCAAGCAGTAAAAATACAGAACTAAAGATGAAGTTCACAGAGGGACATTTTTTCGGGGGGGACTATGTATCACAAATCAAAATGTTATTTCACGAGAGCAAGGAGCAAGTTCCTTTTTATTCAGGAAAATTGCAGCGCTCCAGATGGTAGTTTAAGGCTTATCTAAAGGAAATGTAATGATATGTAATGGCTTGCACGACCACCTTAAAGGGTGACTAAACACAGGACCACAGTACCGTTATGAGCACTACATCAGCCGGTCAGGAGGAGCTGTTGTTGAAATATAATAGGGGTTATTCATGGTTTCCATAGACACGGTAACTCTTAAATCTGGTTTAAGACCCTACTGTGTCTGGAGAGCACTGCGTTAGATTCCCTAGTATTATGACTGTACAAAAATGAGTAAATGCAAAAGTGAACACAAAATACAATTAAGTCAATTTACCTTTTGAGCGAGTCGGAGTCGGAAGGGGAGGTGCAGTTAGCGTTCCTAAGCTAACGTCATCAGAGATTTACTTGACATTTAAGGTAGCCAGATAGGCTGGCTGTTTGATATACAACTTTCTGATCATTTCACCTCGGCCATATAAAACATTGGACGTTAAGGGCATGGAAAAGAATGATTAGAATAATGTCAGTGTGTGTACATCGGGTCAACATTAGCATGACAGTGCTCCACTTCACCTCTGCCTCCTCCTCCTCTTCCTCCTCTCCCTTTCTCCTCCTCTCCCCTTTCTCCTTTTCCTCCTCTTCTTCCTCTTCCTCTCCCCTCTTCTGCCTCTCCCATCATCTCCTCCTCTTCCTCATCTCCCTCCTCCCCATCGCTCCCCCCCCCCCCCCCCCCCCCCCCCCCCCCCCCCCCCTTCCGTCCTCTTCCTCATCTCCCTCCTCTTCCTCTCCCTCATATCCCCTCCCTCCCTCCCTTCTATCTCTCTCTCCCCCGTCTCCCAGGGTCGGTGGGCTCCCCTAGCGAGGTCCACTCCCCGCCCAACGTGGGTCTGCGACGCAGCGGGCAGATTGAGGGCGTCCGGCAGATGCACAGCAACGCCCCCCGCAGCCAGATGGCCACGGAGCGGGACCTGGCGGCCTGGAGCCGCAGGGTCCTGGTCCCCGAGCTGGAGGAGGCCACCGTCGGGTAACTCACACACACACGCACGTACATGTACACACACTCATACATGTACACACACACACACACTCATACATGTACACACACACACGCACACACACACACACACATGCACACAGACTTGGGCTATAAATCTTGCCCTTTGTCTGCAGTTATTTGCTATCACCACACCGCAGACATGCACACATGTTGGTGACGTAATGCTGTTTTGGTTGCCCCTGGAAAACTAAAAGTGTGTGTGTGTGTCTGTGTGTGTGTGTGTGTAGGAAACAGGTGAACTGGCGGGAAGCTAAAGGAGAGGAGGAGATCAACATTTATCGGTCGGAGAGGAGAAGACGTACCATTCACTCGCTACCTAAGGAGATCAGGGTAAATGACACACACATGCGCGCACGCACACACACACACACACACACACCACACACAAACTGATCATCTATTGATCTTGAACTAATTTTCTACAATTACTACTACTACTACTACTACTGCTGCTAGTACTACAGTGTACTACTACTGCTACTACTACTGGTACTAGTAGTAGTACTACTAGTACCGGTACTACAGTACCAACTGACACGTTACTCTCCCCCGTCAGGTACAACCGACCTCGGAGTGTGTGGTGGACGAAGGGAGGCGGAGCCTGGGTAACCACGGTTACCACACGCGTGCCGCCATGGAGGAGACAAGCCGCCAGAGCGCCGAGGTTGCCGACGACGACGACAGCACCTCGGAGGTGGAGGTCGGTTACCGTGGTTACCTTTTTGTTTTTCATTCCTGGATATGGATACGAGAGTGTGTTTGAAACTTGTCGTGGGAGTAATTCAAGAATATAGTCCATTCAACGCAGTTACAGTTCAAACTGTCAAAAGTAGTGTCTCGTAGCACAATGTTGGCTCTGCAGGATAGTGAAGTTGCTTTGGTGGTCGACTGATACCAAAGGTACCGGGTTTGATGATCCCTAATGCAAGGTGCCTGACCTGAGATGTGAACCGTAGAATGCTGTGATGTAAACAGTAGAATGTTGTGATGGTGTGAGATGTAAACAGTAGAATGTAAACAGTAGAATGTTGTGATGGTGTGAGATGTAAACAGTAGAATGTTGTGATGTGTGTGTGATATAAACAGTAGATTGTTGTGATATAAACAGTAGATTGTTGTGATGTAAACAGTAGAATGTTGTGATGGTGTGAGATGTAAACAGTACAATGTTGTGATGGTGTGTGTGATATAAACAGTAGATTGTTGTGATATAAACAGTAGATTGTTGTGATGTAAACAGTAGAATGTTGTGATGGTGTGAGATGTAAACAGTACAATGTTGTGATGGTGTGTGTGATATAAACAGTAGATTGTTGAGATGTAAACAGTAGAATGTTGTGATGGTGTGAGATGTAAACAGTAGAATGTTGTGATGGTGTGTGTGATATAAACAGTAGATTGTTGTGATATAAACAGTAGATTGTTGAGATGTAAACAGTAGAATGTTGTGATGGTGTGAGATGTAAACAGTAGAATGTTGTGATGGTGTGTGTGATATAAACAGTAGATTGTTGTGATGTAAACAGTAGAATGTTGTGATGGTGTGTGATGTAACAGTGGGATGTGGTCCTTAGGGGGAGGTGGAGGTGCGACAGGTCAACGGCCACTCCTCAGAGGAGGAGAAGGAGGAGGAGAAGAAGGAGCCCTGGCCCGACGACCACAGTAGCTCCAGGTGGGAACACACACACACACACACACACACACACACACACACACACACTACTTCCATAAGGCTTAATGATGTTGTTAGAATAGAATATGGATTTCTCTGGGTAAACAGAGGGTCACTTTGGTAGTAGTAGTGTGACTTCTTCCAAAATCGATGAAATTATGTAAAGTTAATGCCGTGGGAAAACATTGGATATTGACAGCCGTGGATGATTAGTGTGTGAGGTATGGTTATTCTGTTATTCTTCATCACAGAGGCACAATCACACCTCTGTTAACTCACGTTGTAACCTTCATGACCATCTCAGCGGCGCTACAACCTCTGGTATCAACTTTAAGGCTCTTTTCCTGAAGTCGCCGGACAAGCCAAGTCACAAAAACCGGCCGATGAAATAGATTAGCGGCTATTCCACTTGACCAGAACAAAACAAACAAGAAGCCCCTCCAGCAGATGAAGTCAAACATGTGCACCAAACTGACGCCAACAAACCGCCACCCACACACACACACACACACACACACACACACACACACACACACACACACATCCATCCTCAAACACGATCATCGACACCACCGTCTGACCGCACTGTGTCCACGCTATGTTTTCGCGGCGTCCACAGTGACTACTCCAGCGACTACTCGGACTGGACGGCTGACGTGGGGATCAACCTGGAGCCGCCCAAGAAGAGCGTGAGGGTGAAGAAGAAGAGCAGCAGCTCGGAGGAGGACGGGGGGGAGAAGAAGAGGGACGGCAAGAAGGAGCGGAAGAAGGACAAAGCCGACAAAGACGAAGCGGTACCAAAGAAGAAGGAGCCCAAGGAGAAACGCAAGGTGTGTCGGTAATAGCCTCGGTTAGATTAGGTGTTTTAGGCTTTTATATTTCCTCTTCTGCGCGATTTAGAGAAAATACTTTTTATTGTTTTAGTTTTGAAATGTGTTCTTTACTCACGTCTCGGAGACGCGTCGAGAGAGGCCCTCGTTTCTCAGTGGTGCCGAGATTACAGACAGAAATATAAACATAAAAACATATAAAACCCAGAAGATTATACCCATAAAACTTTACAACCAACGTCAACCGAAGCATTTTAAAACATCCAAACGTTTACAATCAAACCCAACAACACTTTATCTATTAATTAGCAGTTAAAAAAAATGAAAAAAGCGTGGAGCAAACATTCATTGAAACTGTCGTGCATTGTGTTTCTGGCTCAGAGGGCGGAGTTACAGGAGGCGGGGCTAACTCTGGAGGAGTGGCTTCCCTCTCCCTGGATCACGGACACGGTTCCCAGGCGGTGTCCTTACATACCCCAGATGGGAGACGAGGTAGACGTCGCATAGTGCCCCTTTAATGTTTTAAAAGCCCTCTAAATAACTACAATGCCAAGAAAATATTGTCTGTTCAGTTGATTAACTTTCCCTTTTGGAAATACACTTTTATATATATATATATATATATACAGTATATGTACTGTATATACTGTATATTCACAGTTGTATATATTAGTTTCACTGATCATAGCCATATGAATTAGCTCATCAACTGTATAAAAGTAAAAAAAACGTACATTGTTTTGTTTCATTTCAACCTAATGAGCGTGTGTGTGTGTGTGTGTGTGTGTGTATGTGTGTGTGCGTGCGTGTGCGTGTGCGTGTTTAGCTCTACTACTTCCGACAAGGCCACGAGGCGTACGTAGAGATGGCCAGAAAGAAGAAGATCTACAGTATAAATCCTAAGAAACAGCCCTGGCACAAGATGGAGCTCCGGGTAAGCTGCTGTGCACCGCAGCATGGAGACGTGTCTCCGTGGTGGTTTATTGGCGTTGCCGTTGGTTTCGTGAAGTCAGGAAGTACAGATATATCGAGTTATCACCACGCTCCCGTTTTATTATAATGAAACCTGTCAACATTTGGCAGCTTTTACATGTCAAAAGTTTAACTCGGTTTCGCCAAAAATTACGATTACCATATACCTATATGATTAACTGAGTTAGACTATTTTCATAGCATTTATCTCTTGAAGGGATTCAGATATTTCATGAATATGTTTGAAATTAAATACAAATATTGATGTAAATTGATGCCAGTGTCGCTTTAATTCATATATATATATTTATTTATATATATTTTTATAAGCCAAAGTACACAAAGCGTGCACTGTGATCATCTGTGAGACATGAGGCAATTTCTAAAAATAAGGTGACATCGCTGGATAAGTAAGTAACTTTGTGGAGGCGAAACCACGTCGTGCCTTAAAACACCTACTCGTTGATTATCCTGCTTACACCGCGGTCATTGCCAACAATATGAAACAAAAGCATTCACACATTTTTGGTCAAAGTTTTGCACTCAAAATCGAAAGGTTATGAAGCAAGAGCTTCACTGTTGTCATGACGAGGAACGATTGTAGTCCCTTTTACAACCGAGCCGGTTAGTCACAGTATGAATTACGACAGGGCGAGGTTAAGCGAAGGTTATGGCTCCATCGCCGCAACTCGTTACAAAGCATTTCAATTAAGCCAGTATGTTTGCTATGATGGTTATTGTGTTCAAAAAAGAACAGTGATTAAACTTGAGCCAAACGAGGTGTGCAGTACACGGTTTTAACCCACACCCTGCCGGCCAATCAGAAAAGAGTATTCACCCAGACCATGGAATGAATAAATGGCAATAAACCCATCAAGGGACACAACGGTCTGAAAGCCTTTTTATGATGAATCTGCTCATTTAAATACGACGATTTGTTCCTGTGCTCCTCAGGAACAGGAGCTGATGAAGATAGTGGGCATCAAATATGAAGTGGGGTTGCCCACACTGTGCTGCCTGAAGCTGTCCTTCCTGGACCCGGACACCGGCAAGCTGACCGGCGGATCCTTCTCCATGAAGTAAGGACCGCCTCTCTTTATAGTCCTTGAACCGTCTAGCGACTTGTGGGGAATTATCCCAGGTTACGCGCAATACAGATACATTAACGAGCAGGTAAGATGAAGCCTACGAGTAGACGTCCTACCTAGTAAGAGCTACTCGTTTGTTAGTCAGTGATTCAACAGATGTTTTTACCAGACGTAACCGAATGCAGATGCAGGTCCTCTTGCTCTAGGGATGCCTGCAGGTGAGGTTGTGGACATCGGGTAACGAACCCAGACCGCCTTCGGCTGGGAGTCAAACCCCCTAGCCAGCCAGCCGCTGTAATCCCCTGTCCCACTACGTTAAACTTCTAGGATTATGGAAAAAGCTTTAGTTTAGATCATTCTGTGTAGTCTGGATGGGTGCAGCTGATTTGAAGTCTTTGGGGGTGCGTAGTTGGATTTAAGGAACTCGCATTCCCACGAATCCTACAATCAATGGTGACCTATTAACCGTAACCTCGGAGCCTGTCGCAGTTAATGTAATCACCAGAGGTAGGATTGGTAAAGTAGATTACTGTATGTTTACACAAAATCTTAAAGTGAGAAAATAACTACACAAGCTTTGACATTTTGTTAATAATTTGCTTTTTGAAGGATGAGCTGGAAATTAATCCTGGTAAATAGCAATCCATCAAACGCGACAATAAATAAATAAACACAAATTTGACTGCAAAGTCAAGCCATCAAGGTCGACACACCACGTCTACAGCATTTACTCACAGATGTTGATAGCTCCTATCCACACATCACCGTATCAATCACTGTATCAAAACATATATTACAAATAAAAAGAATACATTTTTTTTAAATATATAATATTTATATCTCCAATATCTCCTCATCCTTTTTTTTGCTCTACTTCCTGTGTGTCTTATTTGACACGCGGTGTACAGACGTGTATTGTGTTCACGCCCCACACCGCTATGCTCAGCTGTCTGTGTGCGTGGGTGGCGTTGTCCCATACCGAACGACGTGCCTCGGAGCCCCATTTGCGTTGCCGTTAATTCCACAACATTGCGCTTTATCTTCCTCCGGATCAGTAATCAACACAGCTCTCTCTCTCCCTCTTCTGCTTTGAATACGCACGTGACATTTGCTCTGCAAAAAAAGTTATTGATCAGGTAATCGGTCGGCGTCTTTTGGGATTAATAAAAAAAAAAATTGATCAATGGTTTTGTAATTGTAGTAAGTGGATCTGCTGTCTGTGTGCCATCACTAGTTTTCCTGATTGTAAATGCGTCGTTTCTGCTGTACAGCAAGATACAAAAAAGATACAGTACAATGGTAAAACTGGTTATTTTCCAGTTGATGGTCAGTGTATATCTACAGTGTGTATTTATTGAGACAGTCTGCCCATGTACATGAGCTGTATGTTAACTCATCAACGAGGACTTATCGGCGGCTCAACCCAGTAACGCGCTAGCCACGCGGGCGATGTTGCCTCGTGATGACCCAGGTTCGATTCTGATGTCATTCTGTCTCTCTTTCAACCCACTTCCCTGTCTCTCGCCGCTCTCCTTTATGCCATGAAGGCATAAAACCTGGTCTTGCTCCCAGGTCTTGTCAAGCCACACTGTAACGCTGCTTCAAGCGTCCGAAGCTAATTTGTTTAGGTGCGTAGACCCTCTCTGTGGTCTGGGACTAATGTGTGTGTGTCTCGTTTCAGGTACCACGACATGCCGGATGTGATCGATTTCCTGATTCTTCGGCAACAGTTTGACAACGGCAGAGATAGACAGTGGAGTATAGGTCAGTCTCTCAGTCTCTCTCTTGACCTCTCGTTGTGAATTGAGTAACACCCCAGCATAAACTTGGGTTTTGAGCTAGTGCGTTAAATCCAAGTAAGTGACACATTGCCGCAAACCCAGAATCCCCCCGGGTGTGGCCTGGACATTTCATCCACTTATCCACATTAAAAACAACGTGAAATCATAATGTTACGTGTACCTTCAACCACAAATACTGACTGAACTACCCAGTAAAATATCAGATACATAGATGGATAGACAGATGTTTAAATACACACAGTGGGTAGATGGATGTTCTACAGACACTTGTTTACAGTTTACTACGGCTGGACGAGTTTGTGTTTGACAATTACGCACTTACAGATCCCCACGTCCAGCAACATGATTGGTCGAAACAAATATGAAGCGAAAGAAAGTGAAATTCCCCGTTTACCCAGATTTGAGCTTGCCTACCATCAGACTTTATATTATTAATCTAAAGTCTGCTTATTAAACCAAAGTCTGATTTGTGAGACTAGTAGGTAGGTAGATAAATACAGTAGATAGATAGATACAGTAGATACATAAGTAGATAGATACAGTAGATAGAGTAGATAGATATACAGTAGATAGATACAGTAGCTATATATACAGTATGTATATATATATATATATATATATATATACATACACACACACACACACACACACACACACACTGTATATACAGTAGATAGATACAGTAGATACATAAGTAGATAGATACAGTAGATACATAGCTATATAGATATATAGATAGATACAGTGTGTGTATATATATATATATAGATAGATACAGTAGATACGATGGATAGATACAGTAGATACATAGATACGATGGATAGATACAGTAGATACATAGATACGATGTATAGATTCAGTAGATAGATGGATGGATTGTTAACAGGACGTGTGGTCTGTGTGCAGGCGACCGCTTCAGGTCTGTGATCGACGATGCGTGGTGGTTCGGGACCATCGAGAGCCAGGAGCCCTTCCAGCCCCAGTACTCCGACAGCCTGTTCCAGTGCTACAACGTCTGGTACGCCCACCCCATGCCCATCCCAAGCCAGCGTGACAGTGAACAGTGTGGATGAATAAAGACATGATTTTCTTCTACATACCAAAAACATGGAACATGATTTGAAGAGTGAAAAAGCGGTCCCTTAAACTCTTTTCATTTCAGGGCCTCGCAAATCTGCCTGACTGTAATTGCCTCACCACAGCTCTGGAGTATGCAATAAGCATAGCCATTTGGCATTTTAAGTGATTAAACAAAATATTTTCGGACAATGACCACTCGCATAAATTAACTAACCATTATAAAACAAGAATATTTTTATAAAAAAATTCTTGAAATGAAACTGAAATAAAACTGCAAGGTGGAGACTAGAAAGTTGATTTTTTTTCAAAGATATCAAAGATTAAAAACACTCAGCTAGCTATAAAGATAGCCTAGCGAAAACGATTGCATCACACCCGATCTACAGATTAAGACGGCCTTCAGCCATTTACATTTTTACAATGCTCACGTCCCATATGTTTTTATTCTTGCACTCCAGAAGCAAGAAATAGTAATTGATCCAGGTCTGTTTTTTGGCATCTGGGAATCGATTCACTGCACCGGTCATTGTAAGTCATCTCCGGGATGGGACACAGGGAAATGGGATTAAGATGTGTGTGTGTGTGTGTGTGTGTGTGTGTGGGATGTGAATGTAACGTGTTTCCTTTCACCCAGCTGGGACAACGGGGACACTGAGAAGATGAGTCCCTGGGACATGGAGCCCATTCCGACTGAGGGTGAGTTGCAACGATGCAGCGTGCACAGCAGCACACACGCATGCACACACGCATGCACACACGCATGCACACACGCATGCACACACGCGCGCACACAACGTTTCTCAGAACAATGTCAACTACAAAACTCTTCCTGATTTCCCTCCCTCTGATCTGTCCCTCCCTACCTTCCTCCATCCATCTGTCACTCCCTCCCTCCTTTCCTTCCTCCCACCCTCCACCTGTTCCTCCCTCCCTCCACCTCTTCCTTCGTCCCTCCCTCCCTCCCACCCTCCTCCCTCCCTCCCTCCCTCCCTCCCCCCCTCCGCAGCGTCCTTCCCAGACGAGCTGGGTCTGAGCGTGCCTCTGGCAGAGGAGGAGCAGAGGGATCTGCTCTACGTGCCCCTGGACGGGGAGTGGGGCGCCTGCGCACGCTCCAGCGAGTGCGAGCGCATCATCAAAGCCATCGACCAGCTCGTCACGCTCGGTATGTCATCAGCGTGCGACGCTCGCCGTCGTCATCGGCACGAGACATGGATAAAAGAAAATGTTTTTTTAAAAAGCGCCGTGAGATTTGTCCAGCATTAAAGTTGCGTAGCTTTTTTACATTTTGTTTCTCACTCACTATAATGTTATTATTTGCCTCAATTACCTCATCAACCGAAGCCCGCTAGGAGGAACGATGTCTACACATATTGCACCAGAAATTGCCTCTAATGACTGATATTCCTTTGAAGTGATGTAATCGTACCTTGTGCACTGCAACGTTTAAAAAAAAAAAGAACAAAAAAAAGTGGGCGTCCAGGCGCCCTCTAGTGGCCGGTAACGGGAGTGGCGCGTCCGCTTGGCTTTAGTTTCACTGAAATGCTGATTCGTTTACAATGCCTGCAGAGCACAAAGATGGCTCCAATGTGCACAATATAAACTTTGTTACACAGTGTCAGTGTAATACATTCTGTGAGAGTGCCATCTTTGTCAGCCGAAAGTCTGTTCTGAATATATATATTGTATATATATAAGTTGTGAGTAAGAAAAACTATGACTGATAAGCAACAGTTGCAGACTTACATTGCATTGTATCATTACCCTCTTTGTACATTTAAAAATTATAGATAGAAGTGACGTTTTTTTTCAAATCGCTAGCTTGTATATTTTTTACCATAACCATCTTCCATCTGTGGGTCCTTCCTCACGCTCCCAGACGTTGCAGCTCCCTTCGCCTTCCCGGTGGACCTGCAAGCCTACCCGTCCTACTGCACCGTGGTGGCCTACGTCACGGACCTCAGCACCATACGCCAGCGGCTGGAGAACCGCTTCTACCGGTACACACACACCCCCTGTCGTGTCTTATGAGTGTGTGTGTGAGTGTGTGTGTGTGTGTGTGTGTGTGTGTGTGTGTGTGTGAGTGTGTGTGTGTGTGTGTGTGTGTGTGTTAGTGGCTCCCGGTCGGTTTTCGCTCCGATCCCCATCGTCCGCCGGTCAGGCACGTAGGGTGTCCTTGAGATCCAAGATGACCCTTACCCTTTCCG
>OOFB01030449.1:8982-13982 GCA_900323305.1 Trachyrincus murrayi
TTATATTCATTATATAAGTAAGCAATAAGTAATCATACTGAATATGTAATAATTTTAAGGAATCATACTGCAGTGATGCTGTATGTCAGGAGTGCTGCAGGGTGAGGACCAATGATGTTACAGATCAGGAGTGGTGAGGACCAATGATGTTACAGGTCAGGAGTGGTGTGAACCAATGATGTTACAGGTCAGGAGTGTTGAGGACCAATGATGTTACAGATCAGGAGTGGTGAGGACCAATGATGTTACAGGTCAGGAGTGGTGAGGACCAATGATGTTACAGGTGGAGGAACAGTGATGTTGGCTGGGTGCTGGATGTTGGCAGGTGGAGGAACAGTGATGTTGGCTGGGTGCTGGATGTTGGCAGGTGGAGGAGCAGTGATGTTGGCTGGGTGCTGGATGTTGGCAGGTGGAGGAGCAGTGATGTTGGCTGGGTGCTGGATGTTGGCAGGTGGAGGAGCAGTGATGTGGCTGGATGATGGAGCACTTGTAGAAATAATGGTTCGTCCAAATGTTTCCATTGCAGCAACTAATAGGTTGGATAGCACCTCTGGAGCTGTTTGGGGGTGGTTGAAGCTTGGCTACTGTTGTTCCTCTTCACCTTTTTAGATTGGCTCTTACTTCCAAGATGGACATCATTTAAGTATTGTTTTTTATGTTATTATTATTTTTTGCCTCAATTCTCAACCTCAGCCATATTAATATTTTAATGATTTTTCCTTGTACTCCACAACATGACGGAAGCCTGCTTGAGAGTGCCTGAGCTTCTTTCTCCAAGACAATTTACCAGCCATGTGACCTGTCATTGCATGTCTTCAGGGCAATGCCTGTCACTCATATCGTACACACCCACAGCCATGTTCATTGTGCAATAATTAATTCATACATTTCTTATATTTAGTATATTTATATTTACTTACATTAGCAAATGCACTTTACCCACTTTACTGCTATGCAAGGATAGCACCACTGTTTACCGTAGGCTTTTGTAGGTAAAACCTACTTTTTGAAAAAACCTACTCTTGTTGTTTATTGTCATTGCTGTTGTTGATTGTTGAATGTAAGTTAAGTCAAGTCAAGTCAATTTTATTTGTATAGCCCTTAATCACAGTTACAGTCTCAAAGGGCTTCACAGGCCATATTTATGGCGCCCCCTAGCCCCCCAAAGGGCAAGAAAAAACTCCCTTAATTATCAAGTAAGAAACGCAGAGTGGGGGATCCCTCCTTCCAGGGATGGTTAGGAGTGCAATGGGTGCCATCATAGACATACAGTATTTACAAGCAAACAAAATAGACATACATAGTATTTACAAGCAGACACGTTAAATACAATTAAAAGTAGAAAGTTTTTTTATTGTCCGTGATGATGCGGTGCCGGCTGGTGGTAGCCTTCAGGTGGTGTGGCCAGGCATCCAGTCATGGTTGCAGCAAGACACTAAAACTGAGACAGCATTATGGTTAGATAGAGATTTAGATGGGGCAGGATGAACGAGTAAGTACAATGTGAGTTACTGTGAACCGGAGTCAAATTCCTTACATGTGTAAAAGCATGTTTGGCCAATAAAACCCAATTCTGATTCTGATTCTGACAGCCACTGCGTTGGGGAGCTCCATGAGGGAGGAACCAGTCTTGGTCCTAAATAGTTCCCCAATTTGGTGAACAAAACCATAGGCTTCTTGGGAGGGACAATGATTTTTTCTCCTCTTTGGTCAGTGGGGAAAATCATACATCCGTACTCCTTTCTCCGAGTGATTGGAGCATCCCCATGCAGCACAGCAAACCATGGTGGAGACTACATGGACAACACGGAGGAAAGGGCTCAGACAAACTGCTTGACATGCTATTCATGTTTCTGAGTTTATTAGAGATTTATATAATTAATTAATTGCGGTAAATAAGTGCATAGTAAAAAGGAAAAAGGTATAAACATATATAAATATATATATATGTGTGTGTTTTAATTTGTCCTGTCTGAATGTGATGTGTTTTAATGTAACCTTTTTAATAGCAGATTTCTGCGCATGCAAGCCAAAGAGAAATAAAGACAATAAAGTTGTTTTGAATTTGAGGATATAATATTATGTATCAATGTATACATTAATAAGGGGCAGGGGTGCATAATAATTGTAACCACAAAGAGTAATTTAATTCCACTTATTTGCAATGTATTTCCTAAGACAACACACTTAATATCAGCATCATGCTGCTGCTGCTAGACCAGTTGGCATGATAGTCACCTGCCGGCCTCCGTCTGTCCTATATGAAAGATTACATTAGTCATTAAGTAATTAAGATTACTTAGGCCATTAGTTACCATGGGATTACTGAAACCACCATGAATTAAAGAAATGGTAGAAAATGTATCTAATCTGAATTTTGAAACATTCCTTCCCTTCCCCTCCCTCTAAATATATCAATAAACATTAAAACATATTGATGAAACTACATACACATGTCGGTGTGTTATATAAATATTGTAAATCAGTGTATTAATTCACCACTAATTACCAAAAATCACAGTTTTATATTTCTGTATTTACACATTCAAATCAGATTCAGGGCCAAGTCTGTCAGCCCTAGAATCGGCGGGTTTGTCGCCAAGTGGGTAGGAGCCTTTAGTCCTCGTTTGCGAACGGCTGTTATTGGGGTGTCTGATTACATCCAGCCATGTCTGGCACAATGTTGGATCAAGTGGAAAACAATGAAAAAGTGCTTTCAAGGCAAGTCTAACAGGGGCATTATAACAACAATGAGGTACCTCATTGCACCTCATTATTACACCGATATCGCATCAAACAAAAGCTAGTAGGCATTAGTTTGTTCGATTTCAACGCTAATGTTTTGCTTTGCTTCTTCCTGATTTTGCCACGCAATGAAATCTAAGAAGAAAACCGTACTACTACATGGACTTGCACACAAAAAAATAGGTCTGTCTAATATTAGACATTTAAAATAAAATAATTAATGGAAAAATTAAGGTCGACACATTCATAGAAGGACAATATCAGTCATGAGAAGCAGGGACGTGTGTTTACAATGAGTCTAACGTAGAGTTTGATGTTGAATTATTGGATGGGGGGGGTTATCAAATCTAAATATTGAAGCAAGCAACCTGAAAACTGTCTGGAGTGCACACAAAAGCCAGGGTAGGTGTGAAAATTACCCCAGAAGTGTTTTAAAGTGAAATTACTGTGCCTGCTACTGAGGCTCATTTTCATTTGAAAGCTCTACTGCATCATCTTCAATGTCACTGTGGAGTATGTGTTTGTAGCATTCGACCCTGCTACATGCCACTACAGTGGCTGTTCTGGGCTCCTCCAATATCAGGACACAGGCAGATGATTAAACCGGTTTATTGTAGAGTTTGAGAATTGTTTAAGTGGGCAGAGCAGGTGGTACATGCTGATATGTTAGCGCTCCTCCTGAGTGTGTGTGGTGATGGCTGGTTTAACCTGTGGGCCTTGATTGGCCAATGCCCTACAGGTGTGCAGCCTCACCCAGCCCCAGAGTCTAATCAGTCTGACTAGGGCCAGGTGAGGCTGCTAAAACCAGCCACCAACAACACACACTCCACAGTGTTGTTGGTGGCTGGTTTATGCAGCCTCACCTGGCCTGAGTCAGACTGATGGATCGAGTGCTCCGTCCACAAGCTGAGTATGCTGCAGCCTACATTGATGATGTCATCATTCATATTCAGCAGCATACTCAGCGGGTGGCGGCGGTTCTCAAGTCACTGAGGCGGGCGGGGCTCACGGCCAACCCAAAGAAGTGTGTAATTGGACGAAGGGAGGTACGGTATCTGGGGTACCATTTATGCGGCGGGCAAGTGCACCCACAGGTGGATAAGACGGAGGCTATCACAGACTGTCCGCGGCCTGAGACCAAAAAGCTGGTGAGGGCATTCCTGGGACTGGCTGGTTATTATAGGCGGTTCATTCTCGCCTTTTCAGAGCTGACCAGTCCCATGGCCGGCCTCACAAGAAAGTGTGCTTCAGATTCAGCCCAGTGGACCAAGCAGTGCCAGGTAGCGTTTGAGAGGATTAAAAAGGCTCTCTGTGGTGAGCCGCTCTTGTATACGCCTAACTTTAGCTACCTTTTGTATTGCAGACCGATGCGTCGAACAGAGGGCTGGGGGCCGTTTTGTCCCAGGAGGTGGAGGGCGTGGACCCCTCGGTTCATAGCCAGACACTTCTTCTCCACTGTGCTGTACCACGAGCTTACGGCTGAGGTACAGCACAGAGGAGAATACTTCCTGCTGGGGCGCTCATTCACCTTCTGCTTGGACCACACTCCGGTTCAGTGGCTCCACTGCAGGAAGGACACCAATGCGCAGATTACGCATTGGTATCTCACTATCTCACAGCCATTTAAGTTCAAGGTGATCCATAGACCGGGGGCACAGATGGCAGTAGCTGACTTCCTCTCCCGCTTGCCAGAGCAGGGGGTGGGTGGGGGGCGTGGCTTGGCATCAGGCTGCAAACAAGGGGGGTGGCTGATTACCCGGGATTGACGCAGCTGTGGGTGGTGAGCATAATGACATTACCTATATATTGATATGTGTTTGCTCTCACCTAAAAACTGTCTGGGGTGCTGTAGGAAATAATCTGATACACCCTAATGTTTTATAAAATTAAGAGTAAAACTGTCATGAATAAACCTTGTAATCTGCCCAACAACTCGACAAAGTAGAAGTGCAGAGATAAGAACATGTTGCAAGACACTGAGCAGATGCCTTATCTCAAAAGGAGAAGCTAGCACAGGAATGCGTGGACGGCAATGTCCCAACAGCCAAGGTGGTCCACAGCGAAAATTGTGAAACTGCATGGGAAAAACGCAGGAATGTATCTGTCCAAGATAAGAACTGGATATAAGCCTGCACTCAGTTGGAGTCAGGTAGTTGCTTCATGAACTAACTCAGGTTTATTCACAATAATAAACCTTCCATTTTGCTGAATCCTCCGAGCCCGTGTGTTTTTATTTATCATAGTTACATAGTCAA